>JACRUU010000024.1:11169456-11241956 GCA_030449085.1 Kryptopterus vitreolus
ATTGAATGCATATGAATGCATTGAATGCGGTTAGAGAGCGGTTTTACATTTTACAGGAGTGGGCACGCGATTATAGTGGCCCGATATATTCCATAGACCTATATAACCAGAATGGAGAATGAAGAATAAATTTGAAACGCGTATTTACATTGCAAAATTGAAACATTATCATTTTACAAATTGATCGTAACCCTAAATTTTTTTCAATATTTATAAGCTGTGCTAGAATGTTTGTGGGAGTGGCTCTATTGTGATTAATTGGATGAATACGAATATCCCAGATGACTCGCTAGCTTGTCTGAGTTGACTTGAAGCGCCAGGAAATACCCTCGCAAATAATTCAGCAATAAATAATTCTCCAGTAAATCTGGAATATTTGCAGTGGGACGATTGTGTTATAATTGCGACACACCCAGAACAGGTCTCAGATGAGACCCGGTGAATGAAGTGCTGCATTGCAGGTGGCGGACGAGTCCATCGGATATCAGCTGATCCGATTTGCAGTCATTAGCAGCACAGGGTATCGACAGGCTTCAACTGATGGCTGATTTCCTGCTTCTCCCGATACAGAATGTGTGTGTAGACTGCAGGAAGCACTTCTGCAGCCGCTGCTGGGTGGAGCCCGAGCTCAGGCCGGCGCTGTGCCAGACGTGTCGGCGCTTCGTCGGCACTCGCTTCGAGCGGAGCCAGCTGATGGGGCTGAAAGTGAAGGAGCTGCGAGACTACCTGCACCTGCACGACATACCGACGCACATGTGCCGTGAGAAGGAGGAGCTGGTCGAGCTCGTGCTGGACCAAAACACACCCAGCAGCAGCAGCAGCAACAGCCGGAGCAGCAGCGGCAGCAGTAACGGCTGCGGCAACTCGGCCCCTGGGCCGGCTGCTCCAGACGTCCCACAGTCCCACACACCTATATCCCAGGTAGCCGAGGAGCCCGAGTCTCTCACAGAGGAGGATGAAGAGGAAGAGGAGGAGGAAGAGGGAGAAGACGAGGATGAAGATGATGATGACGATGACGAGGTGAAAGCAATCCCATGCTGCTTTTTTTTTGTCTTCTTAAATATCAATCTTTTTATATTTGTACGTATAAGATAACCTGAAGATGATCAACAGCGTTATGTATAAAAGGATAAAATGATTTGAAGTACAATACAAACAATTAGGTGATTATAATAAAGAACAAACATATTTTTTTGGCTGTGTTAGTCGACGGACAGCAGGGAGACGTTGGTGCACAGTCGCAGGGCCTCTCTGTCCGATCTGAGGAGCGTGGAGGACGTCGAGGGTCTCACGGTGCGGCAGCTGAAGGAAATCTTGGCACGCAACTTTGTGAACTTTCAGGGATGCTGTGAGAAGTGGGAGCTGATGGAAAGAGTTACACGTCTCTTTAATGACCAGAAAGACCTCCACAACCTGGGTAAGTCACTCCGCGTCAGGACTGTATCATAGCCATCACACGCTGCAGATTTAGCTTTGGTTTGTATCTCCCTTTGTCGTCCATATATAATATCCCTTTTTAGGCTTTTTAAAAAAATCACTTTACAGAGCAATTAAATGAGATTTCACATCATTTGCAAAGTAAATCATGCTATAATCGACAAATTATTACTAAAATTATTACTAAAATTGAGTTATACATAATAAAAGTGAAATTAATGACAGAAATAACACTCTTTGTATGTTATTCTGATATTCTGACTAAATAACCAGCCATTATGATAAATACAACACTAACAGTGGCTTTACTGTAATATAATATGCCAACAAATAAATATTTTCTTCTGTGACCACATTTCCAATGAGGAAAAGACCTTCCTATGTACTGGAGACGCTCCTACACATTATTATGTAGGGATAATTCTAGGCTTAATTGATCTCATAACAAACACAAATCATTTCTTTCAATTATTCCAGGAAGTAAACAGTATATGACCAACAAACTGGCCACACCTGACTCTCAGGCCCATGCAGTATAACGAATGCAGCCGCGTCCCACATTTAAAACAGCCCTCTGAATAATGCCAGAGATATATTTTAAATCTATGTTTACTCCAATAATATCTGGATTTGATAATAAATGTCGCCTTTCAAACTAAACTTTCTGTCGCCTTTATGTCGCCTTTCAATACTAAACTAAATTGTTGCAGAGGTTGTTTTTACACATGAGATTTTATATATACCTATACCCCTCTCTCTCTCTCTCTCTCTCTCTCTCTCTCTCTCTCTCACATATATATTATATATATATATATATATATATATATATATATATATATATATATATATATATATATATATAAAATGCATATTGATGAATATATTCATAATTATTCGCTTTAGCAAATGTTCATGACTTATGTTTTTTGTGTGTTTTGATTTGTGTGTTTGTTTGTTTTTTTACCCAGTATCTTTTATTTTAATTCATCGGTTATTGCGCAAGTACGATCCAACTTAGCCATCCGTATCAGTAAAGTCCCAGGATCTACCACTAGTTATTAACATAGCCTTATTAGTTGTACGATTCACCCACGAACCACATGCAAATGTTTTAATTTCAGTAGCACTGAATATAATTGTTTTTTTATTATGGCAGTAGTATAAATAAATAAATAAATAGTATTTATCTTCCTCATTTGTCTGCATGGTGCATAACACAAAATTAACTAATCTAGCGTTAATGTAAATACACTGAAAATCATAATAACATCTCCCTAAATAATACTGGTAGTCACTCTGGCCCATATAATTTTCCCTTACAGACTGACCCGAAAAAAGTTTGGGGAGTGCATATGATGTAGTATTAGAGTTTCCTTCCACTTATCCACTGTCCAGTTTGTATTTTTGCTTCTTTTTTTTTATCTGGTTTGGTGCATAGAAACAAAACAAGCCATGGATGTGTCTCAGAAAAGGCGACTATCTTTCTATTTGTTCCTGTACATTTTCACAATGGAAACTTGAGGCAGATACTAAACTGAATATATCATGTTTAATGAGCCTTGATTTATATGATCTTACTTTAACTGTTCATATACTATAAAATCACTGTGAACACTATCCATATTAGTTATCCGTATTAGTTAGGCTAATATCTTACTGTCCAGGAAATGTAGTCATTTTGGTGCTTGATCAACTGCTTACTCGCTTGTTGCTTGTTTATTTGCAGTTTCAAACACTAAAAACGAATCAGGCACAGGTATGTGTTACTTGTTTAACCAGAGCACAGTTCCTACACCCCACGTGCTATAACGTTTATAACGAGGCGTGCCTGGAGTAAAGCGTGTGCTGTGTTTCTGTGTCGGTAGCGGAGCCAGCCGAGCCGAGCGGTCAGGAGGAGAACCTGTGCAAGATCTGCATGGACTCGCCCATCGACTGCGTGCTGCTGGAATGCGGCCACATGGTGACCTGTAGCAAGTGCGGCAAGCGCATGAGCGAGTGTCCCATATGTAGACAGTACGTGGTGCGCGCCGTGCACGTCTTCAGATCCTGATGGAGGAGGGAGGGGGGGGGGTCACGGAGAGCCAGAGAACACTAATATCCACACACATTCCATCTACCGTTCCTGTACGGAGGCCCAGAGAGATGTGAGGCTCAGTCGCCATTCTTCGCTTCCCCCTTATTGTTTCTAATGAGACTTTTTTTGGACGGGGAGATATTTTTGGGATGCCGACGTGCGTGTCCTTTTTCCGCATTATATTCCATTATCACTATCTTCTGTGATGTTTGACTGTGAACGGACTTGACTGGGTTTCTAACTGTTATTAGCATTAAAGCATTCATCATAAAAATAACATATCATTACATTTCTGAAGATAGTGATGGACAAGCAGCTTACCTGGTCTAGCAACCGAATCTCTGCTCTTGTAGTGTCGGGTTAGCTAGCAATCGGAGCGACGATGCCTTTTCCAGCTCCAGGGAAGACGGAGCTGTACGCAATTTGCGTACCATTTAAGCTGCTTTCCAGCATGTGTGAATTCCGGTGACTGAGTTACAGCCCGTTATTCATTTTCTCATCACAGCATGTCATGCTTTTGTTGGATTTATTTTTTCCCCTCTGTGTGCTTTTGTTGCACATGGAGTCTAATACAGGACATTTATACCACAGCATTCTTCAATTCTCAATCCTAATTGGTTGATTAAGAGCAGCTCTCTATGGCACATTACAGGTTCGATTGACATGTACAAATGCTCCATGCAATCTAAAACTAATAAGTGAAACATGCAAACAAAAATTATTTATTCAACGTTTTCTCCGTTTTTTTGTAACAGTCACAAAAAAAAAGAGAGGGAATAACTCTTTATGCTGCTATAGGATTATTTATAACAGGAACTAACTAATCTCATGGATGTTTTGCAACATTTAATGCAACTCTAATCAGCGCATAGTTCAATCGGTAATTGCTGTGGTATAAGAGGAATAAAGCGCACTGGTGATTATTGTCCGACGGCGGCGCATCTGTTGATATCTGCATGTCTTCTTCTCATGCCATTGGTGGAATACATTTTTATTTTGTTCCTAACACACTGTGGTTTAACAGCTTGAGTTATCACAACGATGGGACTGTAGCTGCGTGAGAAAACGTTTGCGCTTCAAACGGAGAGCTGAAGGCGCAGGCTGCATGTGCATGTCTGTAATCAGGTGCTACTTTTACTTCTTCGCTTTTTCTCACGAGCCTTATCGCTGGAGTTGTTTTCTTGTCAGACCTCATTGTGTACATCGTGTATGAAGCAATGGGAACTTGTGCAATGGACACGCGTTATACCCAGAGCCCCCTCCTATAACGTTCTCAAAGATTCTCAAAGGCAAATGTAACGAAGATGAATTGATTATTTACAGATGTTTGTGTCTATATATGATCATGAAGCAATAATGGTATTAGTCATTATAATGGTATTATGGTAATAGTGTATTGGTCGCCATTGTTTCACTGTAATTATGATTGGCTCTATTGGTATAGGAGGCGGGGCTTAAACGTTCAACTAGACTTGTTGATTTTGGGACTGCATTCACATATGATGAGTTTTGGCAAGAAAATAACTCCCGTAGCTCTTTACCTTTTTATTTATTTATTTTTGAACATTTCTATTGACACTAAATCTCCACGATGCGTTTGTCGAAAGAGCCGTGTTCTGTTCACGGTGTGGCGAAGGTACACTTTACAGCCTCATCGCCATCTTATTTCTTATGCACAGTAGACCGTTGTGCTGAGCTGGTGGTTTCCGGATGGTTCCATGGTCTTCCTTCAGATGCGTGCAGCTGTAACACTAGCCTTGGTCTGTGTTAGTCACATGGTGCTCTTATTACTGCCCACGCGTCCACTTAGCGCTCTACACCAGAGAGCTTTTTAACACACTCGTGGATATATCACACCAGGGGTTCTCAAAAACGTCAAACCAGGGACCTTTTAGGTGGAGGAAAAGTCCTCGAACTGCCTCAATACATGTTTATAATAAAATTCAAATATTATGCGTACAATAACATTTTGATCATTTAACGGAATGATTTATTTGGTCATTGATTTATTTCATTTGTTTGGATTTGATTGTCATTCCTTACTTGAAGTTTTAATTAAACCTGTTAAACCCAAAAGGTTCCTGGATTACACTTTTTAGAATCACGGTGCTACACCAATGCAACATCGTCTGAGGCTCCAGTCAAATGTATTTATAGCTATAACTGTAAATAAGCTGTTTTGTTACTGCTGACTTTTCATTTAATCAAATGCCACACAGCATTCTCTGTAGGTGTTATTAGGGTTTTTTTTTTTTTAGTTTTATTTTTTTTTTTTTTCTTTTTTTTTTCTCAATTCGGAATGTATTATAGCTTCACATCTGGGCCAGTCGTGGCACCGGTAACAAATGTAGTAGCGTATGCCAAGTTTAGTTCCACTGTAGGATTGAGTCATAGACAATTTAGAGGGAGAAGTAATTATGGATTAACCATATCTTTTTATTCACTATCCAGGGAAATTTCATATTCCGAAATAAAGGTAGCAAAACCTTGTTGCCGGGATGGAACCATCAAGACGTTTTGTGCCTGAGAATGCAAATATAGTATTAAAGTGGATAAATCAACCTTGAGGACCACTAATGTACTTTTAAAGCTTTACAGAATTTTAAAAAATGCAATCGAATGGCACAAACAATTCACACTTGATGACACGTGTATGATTTAAACATCAAACGTAGGGGTAGCATTTTTCACCCGGCCACAATGCATTGCTTCGAGGGAGGGCAAACTGCATATTTCACTTCATAATGCGTGTTTTCTGCCGTTTTTGTGTTTTATTAAAGCGTATAGGGTTGTATATAATGACGTATCCAGAGCATTCACAAACTGTTATCGGTCTTACATGAATAATTCATGTTTGAATATTACTCTGTTTCTTCCTGATAAGCTGCCATGCAAATAGTCTCATTTGTTCCGGCATGTAAGGATGCACGGATAGAACACAAACCAATATTGTCCTAAGAGATGAATAAGATGGATATTTATCATAGTTAGATATTTATTCGAGATATCTGATATCTAGTTCAGCCTTATATGATGTCATTTTGAACTAACACAATGTGATGTAGGAGCAGTGTGGACATTTGACTAATCTGCATCCGAGTTTGAGGCTGTTCATGTTGTATCAGTGAAGAAGTTTTTATTTATTTTTCATTGCCTGTCAATCTCAGTTTTATTTTTGTAAGTTTATCATAAACAGAAGTCAGTAATTCTTCATATCAGAAAGATATGTTTTTTTTCACACGCCATGATCTCTATAGTTTGGACAAAATGGTGCGAAAAACAAAAAACATCCAGAAAGCTGTTATTCTGTAAGTGGAGAGAGACTACAGACTTTTTCAGTCAATTTAAACTTTAAAAAAAAAAAAAAGAAAATCAATTTCGATTCTGGAATCTTAAAATACTTAAGATTAAGAATCGGATACTTGTTATAAAATTAACCCTCTTATTGATTCCTGGGTACATTTCTTTCCACCTTTCAATCTGCCAGGACCTTCCGTGTGTCCAATCTGCCAGGACCTTGTGTCGTAATCTAAACATCTGTTTACAAGATGGACGACGGGAAGCGCTCAAAAGTGATGATACACTAAAAACCGTTAAAATAAAAGAATGCGCCATGTTTTTGATTTATTGCGCATTCTGAGTGCCATTCAATAGCCACCATTAGTACATTGACTAATAACGCAGAAAATGAATGTTTGATATTTTAATGTTTGATTTTTGTTTTGTTTGTTTTTTTACTATACTGGAATCGAAACTGGGAATCGACAAGAATCGGAAATGATGTCCAACCCGAATACCGGGTATACAATTTATCCATAATTATCTGCATAAAAGCACCAACGTTCCACATGAATATTCTTAATATTTTTGGCCATTAAATTTTTGTGGAATCAATTCCTCCTTGTACGTGAGCCTATCACACTTTCATGGCACTTTTATTATTATATATTTTATTGTCGTATAAATATTTTTTTTTTTCAGGTCAGTTCTGAACCCACATTATGTGTTATCTGAAGAGATCAAGGCAGGACTGGGCCTCGGGTCGTAATAGTTCAAATTGATCGCACTCATACGTATAATAATAATTCGCCGGATTCTTGAGCCTTTGACTCATTAGCGATCAAATGTGAGAATAAGTAGCAGTGTTTGTTAACATCACTAGTGATCACTGCGTAATCGTCTACAGGAAGGTCAGCTTCTGTATGTAACCAGTAACAGTGAGATTTTTAAATAAATAAAAAAATAAATAAAGATGTGCCATGTATACGGCACTTATGTTGATGATTGTTCTTTCGACTATGTGAATTAGGTGACGGAAAATGTGCCGAATTTGTTCTCTCTAACTAGAAACCTAAGCGGGTTTTTTTTTTGTTTTGGTGAATCTGAATGTGAACCAAATCGAGTGACACAAAAGTCAAATGTTTTAGTATAACCGAAATGACAAACGCTGTATTTGGAAAGGATTGTTTTTTTTTTTTTCAATGCTATATCTATGTAGATGATCTACTCGGGGGGGGGGGGGGGGGGGGGAAAAAACAGTGTTTTAATATCTTATTGGATGTGTATCCTGACTAATCTAATGATCATGAGCATTAAAAAAAATGAAATGAAAAGCTATCCTTTTTGCCGACCAATGATGTGTGATATGTTGATCAGTACCTAGAATCGGTCTACTGAATATGCTTGAAAATTGTTGAATTCTGATTATACTTTCTTTTTTTCTTTTCCTGTGCCTGTGTGTTCTTGTGTGTTTCTAAAAAAAAAAAAAAGAAACAATTTCAGCTGACACAAATTCGACTGTCTTGGATGTTTCCGCGTTACATTTATCATATAACTCGCATGTGAAATTCGACAGTGTTGTCTTGAACTGACTAAGGCGAACATGCTGAATGCTGAATTTATTCGACACACCACAAATTCTCCCGGGGGTTTATAAACTACGTCAAAGGCTATATTTTTAGAATTTTGTTACTATAAACTGTTGTTCTTGTGCAGATATTTGGTTTGACGGTTTTGTATCAATAAACGAACGTATCCGTTCTGAATTCCAACTGTCCTCGCGAGCGTCCAGTCGTCTTTATCTTCATCACCCGCATTGTATTTGTTTCTCTTAAAAGGTATTCCTGTAACGCAAAAGAATAACCCTTTCTTGCACCTGTAGAGCTTTTCATTCCTTTTCACATAATAGTGTACCAAACAGTATAACATTAATAGTAGAGACTGCATTTGTTCAAATGCCCCTATGGTAGATAAAATAAAAATAACATGGCATGCTGTATGATGCTCTTACAGTGAAGAAACTATGAATTGTCCTACATCATCTGAGAAAACCTTTAGTTATCATGTGCAGGAAAATGAGATGCCCTCTAGGGTACCATTCTAGTAAGAAGAATGATACGAAGTGCAGTTGATATCTTGTGTGTTAGAAAATGAGACCCTTTTCATTCATTCATCTTCTACTGCTTTATCCGATCTACCCTCGGGTCAGGGGAATCTGTGCCTATCTCAGGCGTCTATGGGCATTAAGGCAGGATGGAATGCCAACCCATCGCAGGGCACACACACACACACACATTCATACACTAGGGGCAATTTTCCAAGGTGCCAATCAACCTACCGTGCATGTTTTTGGACCGGGAGGAAACCGGAGAACCCCGAGAAAAACCCCCTGAGGCACGGGGAGAACATGCAAACTCCACACACACATGGCCGAGACGGGAATCGAACCCGGACCCTGGCGGTGTGAGGCGAACGTGCTAACCACTAAGCCACGACCACGGACGTGTAATATATAATTCGCTGTGGAATATTCTCACTCGGACCACTACCTGCTGCTGCTTCAAGTTGCTTATATAGAAAAAAGCTACTCATTAACTGCTGGTCCAGGATCAGTGTTTTTCAGTGTCATTTAAAATGATGGCTATCTCTGGATCAGCAGGCAGCATCTGTGGGACATGTATATGCATGGCATGCACAGGTGCGTAGAACATTTATTAATGCTTTTTCTGGTTTGTTTTTATAATTAATAGAAAAATAGGCCATTTAATAACAAATCATTTATTTGTTCGTACTGCGATGTGTACGTGTCAAATCGTAGTCTTACTCTAGAGTTGGTTCACCTTCTCTACAGGTATATGGGACTTGGCCTTTAGGTCTCATATTCAAGAAAATGAGAAGTAGGATGCTCTCTCGGTGCATGAATTCAGATGCAGTGCCCCCTAGGTCTCGTGCTAGAAAGTGAGATGCCCTCTAGAACACCCTTGCGTTGTGATGAAGTGCCTTTCAGGTCTCACGAGCAAAGAAAATATAGATTGCCTGTAGGGTTCCTTTCCAAGGATACCAATGAGATTAATTCCACTTTAGGTCACATGTGCAAGAAAGTAAAGTCTCCAGTGTAAAATTAGATAAAGTGCCAATTAGGTCGCATCCAAGAAAACACAATGTTATGTCGGGTGCCCTTTTAGTGAGAAATGAGATATAAAGCCACTTTGGTCACATGATGCCTTCTAGGGTGCCTTTTCAGTCAGAATCGAGATGAAGGTCTAATGTGTAAGGAAATTAAATCTGCCCTAAGGTACCTTTCCAGTGGAGAAAATGAAACGACGTGCCCCTCAGGTCCCAAGTAAACAATTAGATACACTCTATGGCACCATTAATGCTCTTTAGGTGCCTTGTGCAATCAAATGAGATGTCCTCTATGGAACCCTTGCAGTAGGAAGATGAGATAGGAATGACCTTTATAGAATGCCCTATCAGTAAAAAATTAAATAACATGCCCTATAGGTTTCACATGCACGGAAAAAAAAATGAAATGTCCTCTAGGCTGTCCTTCCAGTAAGAGAATGAGATAAAGTGCCCTTTAGGTTTTGTGCAAAAAATAATAATATGCCCTGTAGGGTTCCTTTCTATTCTTATAAATAGATGCTCTCTATGGTGTCTTTCCAGTGGAGAAAATTAGATGACGTGCTCTTTAGGTGCTCCTACGTGTGAGGAAAATATGCTCTCCAGCACTGGGTCTTTTGTTGCCCCTCGGAAAGCCTGTGTATGCCCCATGTTGTTATAATAATCAACAGCGAATTATGTATTCACACTCGGCCATATGTTATGACACCATGTTTCTGACTCCTGGAATGATTTATAAATAAAACACAGTTTGTTTATGAGAGCAAAATCCATGTCTTTCCAAACATTTGATTAAATCCAATACATTGGATACTGTTCTCTTTTTTTTACCAGCAGGGGGAGACAAAGAGCAAACATCCATACTAGCGTACTAATAAGTATACATGAGTAGTACTAATGTAACATACAGGCATTAATACTTGCCATACTATATATTGATGCAGTATGCGCGCTGTTCTGTACCACTTATCTAAGATCACCTGTTTTCGGAATTGTACAAATCTGCGAATTTATTTCACGTTTTTCATTTTTTGACATTGTCATTTAATTATAAATAAGCATATTTATTTATAATTATAATAATTTTTTTGTTTAAATAATGATCCTGGATTGTTCAACCCTAAACCCACGTGCTTGTGTTTCTGGTAGCCATGGTAACCGAGAGGAGAATGTGCTGCGATTTGATTTGGAGGCAATGTGTGCTGAAGGAGATAATGGTGGAGTTAATAAATAATAAATAATGTACAGTATTATAAATACAGAGCTGAATGCAGAGATGAATCGGAGATGGAGATGAAGGTAGATAAATGCCGGCGCAGAATCCGAGGGAATATGCCCGGATAATGTTCGAGTACAATGTATCGAGATGGAGAAGATAAGAGTCTGCGGGAGAGAGAATACATGAGAGAGAGAGACGAAGCCTGAGGAGAGAGAGAGAGAGGAGAGAGAGAGATGACCCCCCGAGAGGAGAGAGAGAGCTCCGAGTTTGTGAGAGAGAGAGAGAGCGAGAGAGAGATGAGAGAGAGAGGAGAGGGAGAGACGGAGAGAGAGAGAGATGAGAGAGAGAGAGAGAGAGAGAGAGAGAGGAGAGAGAGAGAGAGAGAGAGAGAACAGCGCTGTGAGCTGCTCCAGGAGGAGATTCACTACTAACGCGGTGAGAAAAGCGGTTTTGTTTAAAGAATTCCACTCTGAAACCATGGCAGGTTAGCGCTGTTAGCTACTGGGTGAACTGGGTGAACTGGGGATTTTAGGGTTCTCTGTTTTTTTGTTTTGTTTGTTCTCTGGGTTCTCTGTTTTTTTGTGAGTTTTTGGGGTTCTCTGTTTTTTTTTAGTTATCTATGGGCTTTCGGTTTAGTGTTTTTTAGTTCTTAGTTCTTTGTGTCTTTTTGGTTCTAATTGGGTTCTAATTGGAGGTTCTCTGGGTTCTCTGTTTTTTTTTTTGTGAGTTTTTCGGGGTTCTCTGTTTTTTTTTTAGTTATCTATGGGCTTTCGGTTTAGTGTTTTTTAGTTCTTAGTTCGTTGTGTCTTTTGGGTTCTAATTGGGTTCTAATTGGAGGTTCTCTGGGTTCTCTGTTTTTTTTTTTGTGAGTTTTTCGGGGTTCTCTGTTTTTTTTTTAGTTATCTATGGGCTTTCGGTTTAGTGTTTTTTAGTTCTTAGTTCTTTGTGTCTTTTTGGGTTCTAATTGGGTTCTAATTGGAGGTTCTCTGGGTTCTCTGTTTTTTTGTGAGGTTCTCTGGGTTCTCTGTTTTTTTTTTGAGTTTTTGGGGTTCTCTGTCTTTTTTTTTAGTTATCTATGGGCTTTCGGTTTAGTGTTTTTTAGTTCTTAGTTCTTTGTGTCTTTTGGGTTCTAATTGGAGGTTCTCTGGGTTCTCTGTTTTTTTGTGAGTTTTCGGGGTTCTCTGTTTTTTTTTTAGTTATCTATGGGCTTTCGGTTTAGTGTTTTTTAGTTCTTAGTTCTTTGTGTCTTTTGGGTTCTAATTGGGTTCTAATTGGAGGTTCTCTGTTTTTTTGTGAGTTTTTGGGGTTCTCTGTTTTTTTTTTAGTTATCTATGGGCTTTCGGTTTAGTGTTTTTTAGTTTTAGTTCTTTGTGTCTTTTTGGTTCTAATTGGGTTCTAATTGGAGGTTCTCTGGTGTTCTCTGTTTTTTTGTGAGTTTTTGGGGTTCTCTGTCTTTTTTTTTGTTATCTATGGGCTTTCGGTTTAGTGTTTTTTAGTTCTTAGTTCTTTGTGTCTTTTGGGTTCTAATTGGAGGTTCTCTGTGTTCTCTGTTTTTTTGTGAGTTTTCGGGGTTCTCTGTTTTTTTTTTAGTTATCTATGTTCTCTGGGCTTTCGGTTTGGTGTTTTGTTTTTTAGTTATTAGTTATTTGAGTCTTTTGGGTTCTAATTGAAGGTTTTCTGAGTTCTATGTTTTTTTTTAGTTCGTTTTATTCCCTGAGTTCCCCTCTAAGTTCTCTGGATTCTTTCTGTTCTTTGGTTCTATCAATTTTGAGTTTCTCTGGATTTTATTTTTATGGGTTTTTTTGAAGAGTATCTGCCTTGTGTGAGTTTTGGAGGGTTTGGGTTCTCTGAGTTTTCTGAGTATTTGATTCTTAGAGAGAGAGAGAGAGAGAGAGAGAGAGAGAGAGAGAGAGAGAGAGAGAGAGAGAACCGTCAGGTTTAATATTTACTTTATCATTACTGGTTCTAGTTAATCAACATGCAAATAAACTGCAAATGTTTATTGTTTATTATATTTCAGCTTTTTAATTTCAGGTCAGAAAAAATGCTGCGATCCTCAGCTGTGGAAGGATCTGTAAGTCTGCTTACTGTCAATCATCATCATCATCATCATCATCATCATCATCATCATAAAAAGTTATACATAATATAACACATGTCACTCTCTTACATAAAGATCTCTTACATAAAGATTATTTAAAAATGCAAAAAAAAAACATTAGCAATTATTTATTTTTTATTATTATACGTTACTGCTTTTTGTCAATAGCAAATAAATAAAAAAAAAAATAAGCACCCGCTCACCTAGGTACATTATTTTAAAAGGTAATAACAATAATAAAAAATATATTTTTTTTTGTTTATTAATATATTTATCACTTATCATCATCATCATCAATAATAAGAATAAGAATAAAAACACAAAAAATATTAAAATATATCAAATGTATATACTAATTATTATCATATTTTAATAGGTTTTTTTTTATTATTATTATTATAAGTAGTAGCAGTTTTATTCCTCTATGTAATATTTTAAATAATGTTTTACTTGGTATTATTGATTACTTTTTGTATCTGGTGAGTTTTTCTTATGTTGCTTTTTTCATATATACATATATTCACACTTTTCTTTGATAATCAGTGTTATTCACTTCACAGGTCATAACGTCCTGTGTGGTCGGTGTATACATCCATATACATTTAAATGTACCGCTCAGCTTTCATGAAGAGAATTCGGTGAATTCTAGAATTACTGAATGTATCATAAAGTACAATATGAAAGAACTGAGTCATAACATCTGTCAGCAGTGTTTTTTTTTTAAAGCAATGTGTTAGTTTTTGATGGAGCTGCAGATACACCACAGGAAATGTTCATCATTTGAAGCAGAAACACGTTCTTTTCTATCTACAGGGATTTACATAGGACAGATCTGTTTTCAGTGCTTGTGATTGAGACAGAATTTGCATGACTTGGGTTACAGCCCGTATCAGGAAGTTTAAAGCTGGCAGGAAGGATGTGGTCTAGCGGAGCTGTACACCCGCGTAGGGGACAGGGTACGCTTTAGCAATCGTTATTGATGCGTGCTTGAGTTGCCTCAGGAGTTTGGTCATGTTCACTGTGAGAGGATTTCCAGTGCAAATGTAAGATATTTTTTGGGGGGGAAAGGTTAGTCGACTGATTAAATTCCTTTGATTTAATGGGAAGGTATGATATGACATACTGCTATAGGAAAATTATAAACGACAGGGTGATGAGATGCAGCCCTTTTTTGCATTCCCAAATTGAATGATTCCTCATAAATTGGTTAAGCAGTGATTAAATTAAAGCATATATTTTGAAAAAAAAAACCTGATTTTAGTGCTATTTACAATATATGAGTGATAATCAGTCGTTCCTTCATGACTCCGGATGCGGTGTTGTTTTACTTACACTATCAAATTTTAGTTCCTGCATATGTTATACCCATCCTGAACAGATACACTGTTCTCTCAACCTTCTCTTTTTTCATTTCTTACTTTGATTGGTACTTTTTAACACGTAATTGTGTATGGTTCTAAACGTAGACACAATATCAGAGTATATGAGCCAATATCACTAATTTTAGGCCTGAGAGCACATCCCAAATCATGCCTTGTAATCAGATCAGAGTCGAGGATTTCGAACCTTTCGTCTTATACAGTATGGAGTAGAAAATGTAAAATATACTTCTTAATTTAGCAAGTAGTAAAGAGTTTTCCACACATATGAGGGAAAACACTGATTGGGGCCACTTGTATTATTGTGTTGCCATTTTTCTCCAGATTTTCAGTGTTTATTCGGAAGATTTTCTTTTCAGTAGTGTTGTAAATCGCTGGTTGTGTGTATCATTCAGCAGCATGTGTGTTTTCGGGCCGAGTCTCTGAGGTGATGTGTGTTTGCGAGTCTCTGAACACGAACTGTGAGCTGCTGGAACCCGGGCCATCGCCATAACGACAGCTGCGCGTTCGGCTGGTGCGCATGCGCCGCTCAGTCTCGCTAGCTACCGCGGATACTGTTTCTGTGCGCAAACTAACGGTGTGTGTGTGTGTGTGTGTGTGTGTGTGAGAGAGAGAGACTATGTGTGTGTGCGAGTGTGTGTTCGCACATATGGCCATCACACGAGCCTGAGCTGGTGTTTGTACAGTTTCTTTGTTTGGCCCCGCGGTGTAGCCATGCGCGATTAATACGAGTCAGTGAGGAACCGGACCAGCGGGACTCATCTCCCCTTTTCTCTCCTCTCTTCGATCTTCACCTTTCTTCTTCCATCTCTTCTACACTTCTTCTTTTCCCCCTCTCGCTGCGAGAAGGCAGAAGAATGATCGCATCCTTATCTAAAGGAAACGTCCTCGATGTACTGCAGGAGGAATCTAATGAGGTACATGACCCAAAGAACTTTCCTTGTGCTTTCTCGTCATGAAATTGTCAACATGTTGTTTTGGGGGCGGATTCGGGGGCACAGGCGTCTATAGAGTTCATTTTGGATCCTCCAGGTTGTCGCGGAAGTTGAACTATAGTGTTATATCACGTTATAACAGCCGAAGTGAACGGTTGGTCTAAGCTTCAAGTGTTGAGAGATGCACCGATTCGGTACCGAGTCTCGATCGGTTCGATGTTATTAGGCTGGAAATGCTGACTCGGTATTGCATATGTTTGTATACATTCACACACACACACACACACACACACACACACACACACACACACACACACACACACACACACACACACACACACACACACACACACACACACACACACACACACACACACACACACACACGTAGACTACACGTAATAACATTTGTAGTAAGCCACTCACACACATTAGTAAATTTCCGGGCTAATGTTATCAAACTGATAGAGACTATTATTAGTGCATCTCTACAGCACTGAAGACCCATTTGAGAGAGAGAGAATGTGTGTGTGTGTGTGTGTGTGTGTGTGTGTGTGTGTGTGTGTAATATTTACATTATTACATGTATTATTAGACAGTAGCGTCCCATACAGTATGGTACAGTTATGCTGCGTTTAATGCAGGCACAGTAATAATCCAAGATAATTCTTCTTACTGGTCACCATTGCTACACCAAATAGCTCCATATTTGTATAAACTACTCGCAACATTTTTATATCACAAGGCACGCCCACATCTTGTCACCAAAGGGTCGTCTACAAAGTCGAACTCACCAGCTCTCAACATTGTACAGTAGGTGCCAATGTATGCCTTCATGTATGCAAGATTTATGTGAACGTATTTAACGTGTCCATGATCAGACATTTTGCCAACGTTCCTTCTAGTCACGTGTGAAATGCTTTTTCTGGATGTCATGTTCGTTAAAATACTGAACATGTTCACATGGGTTCAGAGGAATGATTCCAAATACGCAGTTATTATAGAGTGCAATAGACTCTTTATTAACTTAGTAAGATAGTACTTAGTAAAATAGTAAGTGACAACAATGCAAGGGATGATAAGATTCACTGATTTTAAGAAGTGTTCATTGGATGCAAATTGGCATTTGTATCACGACGCATCGCTTTAAACATATTTGCATCAGTGAAAAAGATTTATTTATTTATAGTTATTCGTAGATGCGAGTCAATTTTTTGTGACTAATAATTTGGGACCAATATTTTATATGTAGATTTATATGTAGCACGTACTGTGCTACAGTATGTGAATATGATGTATTACAATAGTACAGAGACCAAGGCTTATCCCGAGAACAGGAAAATACCCCCCCCCCTTTTTAAATGTACTCTTTTTTTGCACTACAAAGTCCTGTTTGTGAAAGGGACGTGTTAGAAGTCAGTAGGCACTTAAGTAAATTGATGGTTTGTTGTCTGTCTGAAGCAAAGAAATAAAAGTGAACTATTGTTGTCGAATCAAAGCGAAATCAGATCTCACTGCATGATAATGGGGGGAATCACATCGCATCGCATCGCATCGCATCGGCAGCTGCTTCAGATTTCTCTTTAATGTATCGTATCGTTTGCTATGCATCCTGCCTATCGCATCATATTCACATCATACTGTGGCTGCCTACTTGAGTAATAATAGGTGGTTTTGATGTAGAGTCAGTCCAGACAACACGGAAGCCTTATATAGTTATATTTTGTTATTGTGTATAATATATATATATATATATATATATATATATATATATATATATATATATGTGTGTGTGTGTGTGTATAGGACAGGGCACGTCCTATATATATATTTAGCACGTTCGCCTCACACCGCCAGGGTCCGGGTTCGATTCCCGTCTTGGCCATGTGTGTGTGGAGTTTGCATGTTCTCCCCGTGCCTCAGGGGTTTTTTCTCCGGGTTCTCCTGTTTCCTCCCGGTCCAAAAACATGCACGGTAGCTTGATTGGAACCTTGAACCGTTGATTCATTGGTGAATGTAGTTATACTTTTATCCTAGTTATAGGCTGCTTGAAAGAATTGACAAGAACGTGGAGTTTCCTTCCAGAAGTAAACTTAAATTACAGACTGTTTAATGTAATAACAATTTTTCAGAGCTGGACGGTTCCTTCATTCTATTAAAGCACATGTTTATGTGAGAAACATATTACAAGTTTTTTTTTTTTTTTTTTTTTTTTTTCAAATTTATACGATTTGTTCGCCGCCTGTCAAACCTTGTCCTTTCTCTCAGCTGTCCTTCCAAGTAACCATAAAGCAGTCCAGTGATTTGTTCCGCTCCCCAGCTGCCCGTGTTCTGCCGAAACAGGAAACAGCAGGAAGGAGTGACACAGCAGTAAGGGTCTCAGTCTGCTCAGTCAATGAGAGAACAGAGCACACGCTTAGCATCACGCCTGGCTGCACAGTGAAAGCAACACATTCCGGCTGTCCAGCAGCTAACACTGCCTCAGACCTGTGAACGCTCGCTGTGTTCGCCATTCTTTCTCGAGAAGGCAGCCGGTCTGCACCACTCTGAGCTTTTAGTGAGGCAGATACGCTCCAGACAAGGCCGACATTGTGCTAGCAGGCCCGTGCCAAATAGTCTCAGTGTTTTGTAGAGACTCATTGAATTTGGCTGCTAAAATATTTGCTCACAGATAATATCAGTTTACAGACGGAGTGCAGGATTGCTTTTTTAACGTTCCCTCGGCTTTTTATTCATCACACTGCATTGTGGGTCTGGACTGACTCCTGAGTAGGGTTGCATAGGGCTGGAAATTTTCTAGGAAAACTTCATCTGGGGAAGTTAGGAAATAAGTCCAGTTGAAACTTATAGGAATTAATTAGAAATTTTGAGAAATGTACCTAGTCTGTAGCATATACAAATATTTACAAATATACTTTTGTTTGAGGGGCACGGTGGCGTAGTGGTTAGCACGTTGGCCTCACACCGCCAGGGTCTGGGTTCGATTCCCGTCTCGGCCATGTGTGTGTGAAGTTTGCATGTTCTACCCGTGCCTCAGGGGGTTTTTCTCCGGGTTCTCCGGTTTCCTCCTCTCCTCCCAAAAACATGCACGGTAGGTTGATTGGCACCTTGGAAAATTGTCCCTAGTGTGTGAGTGTGTGTGAATTTGAGTGTGTGTGAATGTGTGTGTGCCCTGCGATGGGTTGGCATTCCATCCAGGGTGTATCCTGCCTTAATGCCCATAGACGCCTGAGATAGGCACAGACTCCCTGTGACCCGAGGGAAAGATCGGATAAAGCGATAGAAGATGAATGAATGAATGAATACTTTTGTTTGGTGACGAGTTGACATACATACCACTTATTGCAGATTTTTAAAATGATATTTTCAACTCTGTTTTAATTGTTAGTATTGTGTTACACAAATATATGTAATATTTATTTTGTTAATGTGGATCCTTGCAAAGATTATTTTATGTGCAGAATTCAAGAAACGATGTGTGTTATGTACTACTGCATGGTGCATGTAGGGGGCGTGGCATGAATAACCCTGCTGTAACACTCTGTGCATGGGATTGATTAATGTGCAGGATGGAAATTACAACTGAAATCCAAGATTCTCCTGCAAAGATTCTCCTGCGATTTTGTACATTCCCAATTTATCCCCATTAATTACTGTTCAATGTTTCGAAATTACAATACTTCAAAGCAACACGGCCACAGAAAAATGTCACTAATATGGTATTATATATATATATATATATATATATATATATATATATATATATATCCAGAGCGACTTACAACTGAGCAATTGAGGGTTAAGGACCCCACTAGTGGCAGCTTGCCGGTGTTGGGGTTTGAACTCTGGGCCCGAATCCAACACCTTAATCACTGGGCTACCACCTACCAAAGTGTATGTATATATATATATATATATATATATATATATATATATATATATATATATATATATATATATATATATATACACATACACTTTTTACATGTTATCCTATGGGGCACTTCAAAAGCATACTACTATCTTCTTTCTGTTTTTTCCTTTTTTTAATTAGAGTCCCAAAATTAGGTTGAAGCACTTTGAAAGCACCTTATTAATCAGGTTGCTTCATTTGCAACATAACTAAATGCAAATCTCCTTTAGTTACTATGCGTGTCTCATGAGACACTTTTTTTTTGTAAAAAAAAAAAAAAAAAAAAAGTGTGAAGCAGCTTTTAAAGTCCTTTAAATGTACTGTACCTTTAAAAGTATTGTACTTTAAAAGTACAATAGCTTTGTAAAGGGAACACAGCGTGATAAATTGAATGCTTAAAAACAACAAACTGTCTACATTGAGATGCAAAAGTCCCATATTCCTAATATGATACACAATATTGACTTCTCTATAGTAACCAATGTGATGCTGGAAAAAGCCGGTGTCCCAGTACAGCATATACAATTCCAATTGAAATATCACCATGTTGTCAGGAGATGAAGAGTGACAGCAACAGTGCTTATTGGAGCATGACATTCCTGGAAGGGACATGAAATCACCGGAGGTCTCCTGTGCCTTCGTGTATTTGCTGCAGGCTAGAATGGGCGCTAAGCCCTCATTTTGTGATGAGACAGTGAGAATGTAAGGCGGTCTAATCTGGATCAGGCTCGAGTGAATGGAGAGTGATTTTAGGGAATCTGAGCTTTGAGTCGTGTGTACTATATGCTTTTTTTGTGGTATTTCGTGGACCAGTCGACGATTTCCATGGTTAGTTTTGGATTTGTTGCCGTATTATGACACACGCAGGAGACGGTGCAGTGTGGAAATGCAACTCATAAACTGTAAATGTAAACTATCCATTTACCAGGGGGTACAGTGACATAGTGATTCGCACGTTCGCCCTCACCTCCAGACGCTTCCCGCCTCTGCCATGTGTGTGTTTGCATGATCTCCCCATATTTCAGGGTTTTTTCTCCGGTTACCCCCGGTCCAAAAACATGCAGTGTAGGTTGATTGGCACCTTAGAAAAATTGTCCCTAGTGTGTGAATGTGAGTGTGTGTGTGCCCCCTGCGATGGATTGGCATTCCATACAGGGGGTATCCTGCCTTGCAACCCGAGGGAAGATCCCATAAAGCGATAAAAGATGAATGAACTATCCATTTAACGTTTTTATAATGATTACTTGTGCAAGTAGTGTTTTTTAAGTGGCGTAATTGCTGAAACCGCACCAGTCAAGGACGTGTCTGTAAACATGGAAATGCAGCTTTCCCATAGACCATGCATTTGTCTATGACTACAGACAGTATGGTATGTGAAGGACAAGCAATAATGTATTCTACACTACAGCATTATTGAATACACAAATCTGGTCAGAAGTCACTGGGTCGGGTTTATCTTAAAGCATAAGTAAACACACTTAAATGTTTTTTATGGGTTTCTGGTAGGGGAGATTTTTATTTAGCATTTTATTTGCATTTTTATTTATTTGGAAGCAGTCTCCTATCTCAGATCTAGTGCATTTTTACTAGTAATGCTTGTAATAATCAGAAAATTGCTTAGTTGAAAAAGGAATAAAATTTGTTAGAAAGTATTTTTTAGAAGTTTATTTTTTAATATACTGTTTGAATAGTACTGTTTTGTAAAAGTATTGTTATTGTTGTTTTTTTTATTCCTTTATATTTTTTACACAGCACACACACACACACAACAATAATGTGCTAAATATACAAAAGGATGAAATATACATATGTATCAGTGCTGGAGAAAATAGACAGACTTGTGATGTGGTGCACGCTTTCGTTGTTTGACACTTTTCATTTCATTTTACATTTGTTTTCTTTTTTCTTTTATTCCGTACAGAACATAACGTCAACAACAGTAAAGAAAAACATCACAGGATGCATTAGAAAATGTCCAAAAGCAACAGGATGAAACAAAAGCTTATTATTTTGTTTCCCGTCCCATGTGCGGTTCTGTAATATTCCAATACTTCTTTGAATACATTACATTAATATCATTACATTTTATTCACTTTATTATAAATACGTGTTATTATTATTACGTTTTTGTGTAACAGGTTTCCTGGCTATTAAAACGCTGCCTCGCTGTGTTCTTCAGTGCTCTCAGTTTTGTGCGGTATTAACACAAACGGCTGAAGCGACACCAAACTGTAACTGACGCTGCTCATTTTAGGGGCATTTCTGAGAAGCACAATTCTTTAAACACATGCAACCATCTTACTTGGTTCTAGTACTGGCTTTCCACTATGATATGATATATATATATATATATGTATGTGTGTGTGTGTGTGTGTGTGTGTGTGTGTGTGTGTGTGTGTGTGTGTGTACTGACTGAACATTGTGTTTTCAGCAACAGCTGGTGGCGTATGTGTCGTGGGTGAACGCGCAGCTGAGGAAGAAACCCGGCCTGAAACCCGTGACGGATCTGCGGCAGGATCTCCGAGACGGCGTTGTTCTCGCACACCTCATTGAGATAGTGGGTAAGATAAAGATCGGTCACATCCTATACAGTTCTATGCCTATAGCTTATATGGGGAGGTTTCAGGAAGAACCACAAACGGCCGGAAATGCCTTCATATTCTTATGCCAGTTGTAACGTACATTTTCTGACATGGTGAAGTCCTCAGGATGGGACTAGGGATTAGGTTTTTCTTTTTAAACAGAAAAAAAAGCTTCTTTTCTTCAAGCAGGACAAAAAAAAAGATGCTTTTAATACTTTTTAATAACGGAGAGTTGTTTCATGGATCTTCTTTGGATAATCAATATGATGTAAATGAATGAACTGTATGAGCATTTGTAATCGTTAACAGATTTCACTTTCTGAAGTCCACTTCACACTATATCTTTAAGGGGTTTATTCTACTTCACACTATACACTATATCACACAATACACGAAATCACAATCATATAATATCTTTAAGGGGTTTATTCTACTTCACACTATACACTATATCACACAATACACGAAATCACAATCATATAATATCTTTAAGGGGTTTATTCTACTTCACACTATACACTATATCACACAATACACGAAATCACAATCACATAATATCTTTAAGGGGTTTATTCTACTTCACACTATACACTATATCACACAATACACGAAATCACAATCATATAATATCTTTAAGGGGTTTATTCTACTTCACACTATACACTATATCACACAATACACGAAATCACAATCATATAATATCTTTAAGGGGTTTATTCTACTATGTGGACTGACTTTTTAGGGAACTTAGTCTTTAGGTAGTTTTTATGTCCCCATAACGCGCACCAGGACACCGGTGTCCTCCAGAAGCCATTTTTTTCAAGTGAAAAGGAGCATAAGTAACTAATACGTGGGACAAATAGTATAAGTAACTTGGGACAAATTATATTTACAGTTTAACTGCTGAAGCATATTAATATTTTGTCCTGTGTCCTAGCCGGCGAGCTCCTGGAGGGAATCCACTATTCACCCAAGGACCACCAAGAGAAGCGAGAAAATGTGGAGAAGGTTCTGCAGTTCGTGTCCTCCAAGCGGATACGCATGTCACAGACATCTGCCAGAGGTGACTTCCTAGCATGTAGAATATAGCTCTCTGTAAGTATAGAATCCCCTTCCAAAATACACCTTTTTCGTTTGTCTCTCTTCTCACAGACATTGTTGAAGGGAACCTCAAATCTGCCATGAGGCTCATCCTGGCTCTCGCAGCACATTTTAAGCCATCCGCCTCAGCCAATTACAGAGCTGGAGCCGCTTTGGGTAGAAACCTGACCGGATCCACAGCCAATCACAGACCTCATTCGACTATGGCCATGGCCCAGAGTGCAGCGGCGGCTCTAGCCGCTGCCCGGAACGACGCATCACGCTCAGGACGCAGTGTTCTTCAGCTCAGACAGGACTGGCACAGGTCAGCTTTTATTCACTGTTCTGTTGGCACAGTACACACACACACACACACACACACACACACGATTATAATTCTTTTATAATTATAATGATGATTAGTCATTTTGGTTCATGTTTTTTTTTTTGTAAATGGTCTACTATTGGCATTCTGTAAACAAATCGAAATGAACAATTAATACAAAAAGTCCCATCATACAATAGAGTCATAATTCAGAATACGTTATTCATCCCAAAATGATAATAATCCCAATAGAAAATATAGAAATATAACATGTAAATAGATATACATATAATATATATGAACTGAAATTTGAATATATAGCAGAAGTGAAACAAGCAGCAGAAAAGTCACACTACGACGATATTTATTAATTATTAATTATTATTGCACCGGAATTATTGCACATAATAACATATGAACATTATATAAATGTGTTATTAAACCTACAGCCATATTCGTATATCTTCTATATCGTGAAGCAGCTTTTTAACACACAGAGGGAGGAGTTATATTTTATATAGTTATATATATGTATATATTATATAGTTATATAGGCCACCAGCAGAAATGTTCTCCTGTGATGTTCTCTGGTGCACTGTTTTTATACGAGGCAGGTACGGAACTCCTGGACTCCTCCGACTGACCAGTGTTTTTTACAGACACATTTCTATATTCCTGTTTTCTGCGATGAGACGAGAAGGTGTATAAATGCTGGAGCTTAGTGCGCATGGTTTAACAGGATAAAGAAGATAAAGAACGGATGGTCCCTCTCTCTTTAAGAGGAAATGTGTGCATGCTTTCCCTCTTGTGGTTATCGGCATGTACTAAAGCTTTATTTCAAAAGGCAATAAACACACACACTCACAAACTTAATTTCTAAGTGTAATTTTGAAGGCAGCCAGGACATGATGTTGCAGATACTTCCTGTTCCTGATGGGACCCAAGGGGCAGAACTATAATATAAATTATAATAGACCTCAGAATTGAATCATATGCAAAAGTGGGCACATGGTGCTTTAAATTACATGCAAATAATAATAATAATAATAAAGAGTTAAGAGAGATAGCATACTGTCACTTCTTATGTGTGCATTAGGCTGGAAGTGTTCCATAACTAACAGTTTGAGAAAACATTAGACAGCATCTCACACCCTTTTTTCATTAACTTACATATCATTGGCTGGAAAATATAAAGGTTGAGTAGAACAATAATTATCTAAGATCATTTCCTATTTCTATGGTGGAACGGTGGCTTAGTGATTAGCACGTTCTCCTCACACCACCAGGGTCCGGGTTCGATTCCCGTTTCGGGCCATGTGTGTGTGGAGTTTGCATGTTCTCCCCGTGCCTCAGGGATTTTTTCTCCGGGTTCTCCGGTTTCCCCCCCGGTCCAAAAACATGCATTGTTGATTGGCACCTTGGAAAATTGTCCCTAGTGTATTAATGTGTGTGTGAATGTGAGTGTGTGTCCTGCGATGAGTTGGCATTCCATCCAGGGTGTATCCTGCCATAATGCCCATAGACGCCTGAGAAAGGCACAGACTCCCCGTGACCCGAAGGAAGATCGGATAAAGCGGTAGAAGATGAATGAATGAATGAATTTCCTATTTCTTTAATACCTTTTTACAGGAAATTGTATTGGAGTGAATGTTTGGGGAGGAAAAAGGTTTGTTGATATATAGGTTCTATAGGTTCTATACGTATAGTTTAAGTTAAATTGTTTACTTGTAAATCAAATAAATGATGTGTTATAAAAAGGTATTTTTTTTTCACAACTTACTTTGAAAATAACTTTTGAAACGAAAATTGTCTTTGCCTGACATCAGGCCGTTGTATAATTTTCATAAAACGGCAAACTGCATGGTGTTTTATTCCGTTCTTAGCTGTTTTAGTATTATTTATATAATAATAATATAATATTATATTATAATATAATATAATATTTATTAATTTAATATACATGCTGTCTGGAATGATTTATCTACAGTATCTAATGTCCTAAAAGTAATAAAAGGGAAAAGTTAACCATGATGTTTTCATGGATTTCCTTTCTTTATTATTTAACTATATTTCCTTGTAGAAATGAATGTTATCATTTCTAGTCTTTATTATATTTGAAATCTAGAATAATAAGTCATAACAGGTTTTAAACATAGATTGAATTTCACCATTTTCTTTCTTTTTTTTTTCTTTTTTTTTTAATACACACATTTGACCCTCAGATAAACTTCAGACACATTGTTATGCTGGACCAGGATTGTTTCTCCTAGACATCCTATACATTTGCATGCACCAAGTTTTTGAAGAACCACACATGGTTTGGAAATAAAATTATATATATTATATATATATATATATATATATATATATATATTTCTGTTGCCAGCTGTAATTTAGGTCTGCTGATTCTAGATTCATATCGTTTAGAACATTCCCAAAAAAATCATTTTCCAAATATAATCTTGTTGATTTTTGTGTCTAGATTGGGATTTTTACAAGGAAAAGTGGTTTTAGTCAGAGGGAAATGGATTATTGTTATGTCCTCCTAAACTCTCTCCATAAATAAAATGCTCCAAGCTGAGCGTCACCTTCTCTTTGTGCCCCACAGGCGAAGCTCCACTGCCGAAGACGAGATCGAGAACCCGTGCTGGAGCGTGCGGGCGTTGGTGCAGCAGTATGAGGGGCAGGGAGGAGTCAGCGTAGATGAAGAAGAGACCGGAGACACGAGGTAAGGCAGAGGTTTGATATATAAACAGTTCTACATTTAAGCGTCCAACAGTAAATCTCATCAATGACGGACATTCGGTGATATCTGGATATCCTCTGTCTCGGGTAGTGTTTCCTTTCCACAGTCACCACTGGCTCCTTATAAGATTACAATGAACAAACAAGTAGGCTGTAAAGTTTATAACATCTCTGTAAAGCTTCTTTGGGAAAATACAAATACAACAGAATGGAACTCAACTGAATTACACAAATTGCTCCAGTGGAAAATGAGCAACACAGATGCATTGGTACTTTTGGTATTATCTAATGCTCAGCAACGAAATCCTGATGTGTAAACGATCACCCAGCTTCAGGAGACAAAATTGTGACAGCACCCGCAGGCAGAGGTGTGCCACATGTTCCGTGAAGAATGTAAACACTAGGGAGGCCTTGATCTCTCATGTACAAACCTGTCCATATGTTTCATGTGAAGCTGCATCTGCTGAGGGCAGGCGATGCAACAGATGGGTTAAAGGGTACGGCTGGAACGTCCAGCGTTATGTCAACTTCCGAGAACAATAGTGTCATTCTGCATACTCCCTTCATTTTGCTCGGTGTCAGATCGGCTCACTGCCTCTGTTGTTTGCACTGGAGCTCTGACACACACACACACACACACACACACACACACACACACACACATACCCTGTGGCACCTGATTACAAGCTTGTCATTCTTCTCCTAGTGGTAAGAAGCAGCTGATAGTTAGAAGAAGCTGCAAGGATGCTTGTGTGTGTGTGTGTGTGTGTGTGTGTGTGTGTGTGTGTGTGTGTGTGTGTGCACAGCGATTAAAGTTAAACTTTCACAAAATCAGTTCTCTCATCAGCCTCAGACGCCTCCTGAGAACATGGCAATCGTCTTCCAGCTTGTAGTTCATCAGTTATGTGCAGTTTTAATCCGTATGGAAAGCCGAAGGCTGTACAAGTACATATTAAAGAAGTGTAGATGTGGAGGTTTGGGAAAGACAGGCTTCAGCTCGGTGTTAAGGCTTTTGTAGCTGTGAGGGTTTGTTCTTAGGAGTCTTTTCAAAAGGTGACACGTGAGTTTTGCCATCAAACGTTTAGGATTAGTGACCTGCTGTGTAAAATGGAAAAGTGAAAGCCAATCAAGGATAAGCAACAAATAGCTAACACAAATCTAACACTCCATATTTGTCAAAGCGCGTCTATTACATTTCAATTTTTAAATATTTACAGCTTTTAGCACGTGTCCTTAAAAGGGCTTTCAATCCATAAATCAACACTGGATTACTAGGTTCATTGCGCAAGCTGAAATCTAAGCAGGGAAATAAAAGCATATTTCTAGAAAATATGTCTTGTTTTTTTTGCCATGAAAGATAAAATGTCTTAAAAATCACAATGCAGATTAGACCAGAAATCTTAAAGTAAGAAAATTGTACGTGTTTAGTTTGGATAATTAAATCTTAACTCCTTTTGAGTGACATTTCACTAGAAACAAGTGACAGATTTAAAGAATAAAGTGCGATGTTGTGCTAATGTTAAGAATAATACTGTCCTGGAAAAGTCTTGTATGAAGAATCTTAAGAAAGGTTCCAACTTGTGTTTATAAAACCTAGACGGGAGGTAGTAGCTCAGTCCGAGGTATTAGCTCAGGTTCAAGTCCCATCACCGCTGCCACTTAAAGATTGAACAAAGGCTTTTTTTTGTCTGGTTATAGGATATAGTAGAATTTATTATCGACTAGATATCAATGCAAGTTTCAAGAATTCTTACCAAGTCAATTTTGTTTACACCATTGGCAGATCTTTTGCTTGATTTAAGTACATTTTAACTAGATATAAGTGAATCGTGCTTGTTTTACGGAGGGCACTTTTTGCTGTCACTTTTTGATCTCATCGGTCTAAACTCTGTTGAGAGGAATTACTTTTATTTATTTATTTATTTATTTATTTTTTGATGGACATGAAACAAACAGGAAAATAAAGTTGAAGTGTTTCAGGAAGAGGTAGGTCATTTGAAGATGACTCAGCTGTTGAGAAATCTAGGGGAAGTTGATTCCAACACGTCGTGCCAGAACAGAGAAGAGTCGTGGTGTCTTGAACTACTAATCCTGAGAGAGTGTGGGACCGGTGCTAGAAGATCTGAGGCCGAGAGGTCCAGTGCAAGGAGCGATGAGAGCGTTGAGGTAAGAAGGCGCTGTTCCAGTTTTGGCGTTGTAGGAAAGAATCTGTGTTTTGAATCTGGCAGACGATGGTGGAAGGAAGGCAGCAGTAGGGTGTTGTGTGAGGCCTGAATCTGGCCTGATCCGCTTGAAAAGACAAGAGCACCTGAGCAGCTTGTGTGGGGGGAAAAAGGGTGGAGTCTTTTTAATGTTATAGAGAAAGAACCAACAAGATCGGCCACATTAGCAAGGTAAGGAATCTAGCAGTTTGGTGTTGCTTGGTGGTGATGGGAATTAAACTTTTGGCACCCTCACCATGTGTGTGTGTGTGTGTTTTTTTCTCCAAACGGTTACAACAACACTGGAGGTGCACAATTGTATAGGATGTCTTTGGCTTGCAAACCCACACCTATTCCAGCATGGCGGTGCCAATGGGTGCTTCGTGAAGAGATGGTTTACATGGACCAGAAGATCTTGAGTAGGCAGCTTTAGAGCAATGATCTCAAGCCTGCTGAACCCATTTGGAATGAATCAGAACACTGACTGCACCTCAGGCCTCCTCACCTCACCAACATCAGCACCTGACTTTACTAACACCCTTGTCGCTCAAATGTCCACAAGAACACTCCAAAACCTGGTGGACCAGGTCAGCGGAGGGAATTATAAGGTCTAATTGCAGCTAAATGTGGATTAAAAAACACATATCATGTTTATCAACTTTTGCGAATATGGTGTAACTTTTTTGCGTTTCACACTGGCATTAAAACGACAGAAAACAATATAGATACATTTCGGACCATGAGTTATGCCTCTTTTATTTTGGAAGCCTTTCAGCCTTTCAAAGTGTTATTTTGTAGAGAACCAAGAAGAAACTGTAGCATGCTGAGCACGCTTCTAATCCCACACAAGTATTTCAGGAGGCCCCAAGTAACAGAACAAAGCAGATCCTTTTGGAGCTCGGCTTTGTGCTGATCCCAATTACTGTAGGTCTCAAAACCCCACCCCCCCCCCCCAATCACCCCGCACCCCCGACCTCAACCACACCTCACACACGCACCGATCCTGAAGTAGAGGGAGAGAAGGACGAGTTTGTGGGAGGGACTGGGAATATACAGTAGGAGGAGCAGAACCAGAGGAAGGCTGAGCCATGCCTTACATCTCGGCAGTGAGCGCAAGCAGAAAGCGAGAAAGGCGGACAAGAGGAAGCCGGCTTTGTCCCGTGGCACTTGGCACTCTCTCTCTGGCTGTGGACAGCATATGGCATAAAAATGTGGATTAGTTCACGAGAAAAGAAATTTCACGGAGAAATAGCGACACTGAAAGAGAACCAGAGAATGGGACAGGATGCATCTGCCTCGGTGACAGAGTAGAGCTTCAGTCCTGCAAGCGAAACAGGATTTCCATATGTGCCACGTCGGGGAGCAGCAGATCACCGCTTCACACACACTCCAATGCTATAAAGTGCTTCACAGTGTTAGTCTGGACTCTTTCTTCTCTGTGATGATAATTTGCCCTTCTGTTATTTCTCACTGGACAGCTTGGTGAGTGTTTGCTCCCATCTGCCTCTGTCAGTCTGTGTGTCAGAGAGGATAAGTCTCGGACCAGATAGACCAGCGTTTGTGTGAGTCAGAGAGATGCTAGTGCGTGGTTTTCTCGCTGTTACTACACGGATGAGCCTGAGAAGTGCAATGGGATAGAGACTTAGACCAGCATGGGAGCTAACCAGATTAAATGGTAAGAGCTAATATCTTTTTATAGCAATATGAGACTTCCGAGAGCGCCCTCATTTATTTTGGATGAGGAAAGATGTCGGCTTGCGTGTAAGCTTGGATGAGGCTTTTGACGTGCTCCTGGATTGCGTTAAACATTAGGATTCCCCTTCGATTAAGTGTTCCTTGTGCCACTCCAGAATTCCCAAGTTATGGTTATTTAGTTTAGTGCTTCCGATATTTAAAGCAACATGTGCATGTGGCAGGGATTCGATAAGCAAGATCTGCGAATGAATTAAACATATATAGTTTAATCACATATAGAGGAAATGTGTCGTTTGCATTCGAAACATTCACCTCAGGAGCCTAAACTTGGTACTCAGATTTGCATCATCCAACCTTCCTGTTCTTCCCCTTGTTCAATTTTTTGTTGACATCCACAATGAGTGATGTATAGCGCCAATGCTTACATGCAAATCCAAAAATGGACCAACACTACTGTTACTCTCATGATCTGCAACCACTGCCTGACTGGCTTGATATCTCCCCGTGTACAAGCATGATACGATTCAAGACTCTGGTCTTACTAACACTTCTTGTCACTAGCCGTCTTGTTTAAAGCCCTACTTCTTCCAGAATACTTCAATGCTCTTGCTATTATTGAAAACAGTTCTCTCCCAATTGAGATTAAGACTGATGATGATCTTAAACCTGTGTGCTAATGAGCCATTGTTAGAATGTATTTTGATTTACATTGATATAAACTTTAAAGCACTTTTTGTAACGTGGGAGGTGTGTAGCCCAGTGGTTAAGGTGTTGGACTCTGGAAGATCACGGGTTCAAACCCCACCCTGACCAAGCTGCTACTAGTGGGCCCTTGAGCAAGGCCCTTAACCCTCAATTGCTTCAGTTGTATGTCATTCTTGATAAGGGCGTCTGCCAAAATGCTGTAAATGTAGTAATTCATAGTTTATTCTTCACTGAATACTTCGCCATGAGGTCCTCCTGAGGTCTAATGGGAGGGTGTAGCTCAGTGGTCTAAGGCGCTGGGCTGCTGATCGGAAGATCCGGATTCGAGCCCCGGTGTGGCCAAGCTGCCACCCTTGGGTCCTTGAGCAAGACCCTTAACACTCTGTGCTCCAGGGGCGCCGTATCATGGCTGACCCTGAGCTCTGACCCCAGCTACCAACATCAAGCTGGGATATGCGAAGAAAAGAATTTCACTGTGCTGTAATGTATATTTGACAAATAAAGGATATTATTATTATTATTATTACTGATTGCTAATAAGTGTAAGAATCAGGGATTTGATTTTTTGCTTACTGACAGACTCCTGACTTGACTAGGACTCTTAACCAGGGTACCTTGTTTGTAGGAAAATCTGCCGAAACATTTATTAACATTGAAATATTGGAAAAGAAGGGCATGCAATGTTTATCTTTGTACTGTAAAGGGAGGGGCCACAATGGTGTACATGCATTACTGATTTGCATCATCTTATTTATGCTGTACGTCATAACTACACTGTCATAGCTTACACAGCATTCTCTTTGTTTGCCATAGCTAGGAAATAGTGCAAATAGACTATGTTTCATTTATATTTGCTTTATAAAAAAAAAAGATCTTGGAAATGTTTTGTTTAAAACCAGAAAAAATAAGTTAAGCCTGCGGACTTGCTTTGTTCACCCACAGACTTGTTCCAAGTCTAACCCACTTTGGTTTCAACTTACACCCATACTATTTCTCCACAGAACAAATATAGCAAATTATTCACGTCTAAGTAACTAGTAGTTAAATGCCGCGCTATCCGTGTGCAGTTGATATTTTTCCAAATCAGAGGCATTGAGTGTAAATGAAGGAACAAAGAAGGAATAATTATACTGATTATATGAATATGATTCCCGTCTCGGCCATGTGTGTGTGGAGTTTGCATGTTCTCCCCGTGCCTCAGGAGGTTTTTCTCCGGGTTCTCCGGTTTCCTCCCCCGGTCCAAAAACATGCACGGTAGGTTGATTGGCACCTTGGAAAATTGTCCCTAGTGTGTGAATGTGAGTGTGTGTGTGTGTGTGTGTGTGTGTGTGTCCTGCGATGGGTTGGCATTCCATCCAGGGTGTATCCTGGCTTAATGCCCATAGACGCCTGAGATAGGCACAGACTCCCCGTGACCCGAGGGAAGTTCGGATAAAGCGGTAGAAGATGAATGTATATGAATATAGTTTGGACATAAAATATGTAGCTCCTATAGAGCTTGCCCTACAGAGTGTTCCCTACGAATGATATGGTGATTTAATATCCAATAAAGTGTATGCAGGTGACCTGCATAAAGTGACGAGTGCCTGTGATTACTTTGGAAGAGCTGAGTGGAGGTCGGTGTGTGTTTAATTTGGCTCTGCTTATGTCTTTGGCTGCAACCTTTGAAAAATAAGCCGGCATTCTTCGGCAGTAGGACGTCGCTGCCTGATGCACTCTAGCAGAAGTGTATTGTAGATCAGTGTTTTGCTCACAAAGCCCATTGTTGAAAATGCAATGACATCAGGTGCACGTGGAGTTTACCGCCTTCTACTACAATTATAGATACACGGCTGTACTAACATGCGTTTTATTCAGATTAATCAGCAGTGCTCAGGCTTTGGTCCTTTCTTTCCTTTTCTTTTCTTTTTTTTTAGCCTTCTTTTTCTGTCTCGTCAACGATTTTCATCGGAATTCCCGTTTTGCTTTTGAGAAAGACGAATTTCTGGGGCCCGTGCCAAAATTCCAAACGCTGAAATGTAAATACACTTGTTTTAATGGGCTTCCTGCGATTACCCCTTCTCATTAGTGTTTAATGTCGGGAGTCTAATGAGGCTCCCCAGCAGCGCAGTCGTATCAGATAGAGATTCATGCAAGCACAAATCTAGCGATTAGGTTTTTCCTGGTGGGGAAATCTCTAACCTTCACAGAGCTGCTTCCTGCTGTGTGGACGCTTACATAATAGGAAATGCTTCATGCTTACAGTTGCAGTTTATCTCATAAGCCACATCTGGCAAATGTATTTATTTTTATATATTTTGTTTTTATTTATATTTGAACAGATCATGTGTGTATGATAAAATAGGGACTTGGAGGTGTGTTTTATATACAGTTAATATTGCATGTAAAGTTTTGTTCTGATTAGTCTTAGTTATAATGATCACGTTGATTTGCTGTCTAATTCCTCCACATGTTCAGCCTTATTAAGCAGCAAGAAGGATCCTATATACCGAATTGTTGGCATTGCAAGACATTTCTCCATTATTTAACCACCAACGATGTACAAGTGATTTGATGTATATGGGGGATTTGATGTATAACATGCATATGATATTAGTATATTGTTTCAGCTTAAGATCGTATTGAAATTGCCGAAGTCGTGATAAAAACTAAACTCAGCATCACCAATAGGATTTATTACCTTTATAATCCATATTTAATTATGCTGTGTTTGTAAATGTAGCCGGAACAGGCACGACATATTCATTTGTTTGGTTTTAGTTGTATTTTTTTAGTTTCAAGACACACGTAGACTAGAAACCAGGCACCACTTGCTCACAATGCATGTGACAACTCCTGACAAGTGAAATCATTGTTCAAATTTGAGTTCATGAGAAAGGTTTGTTTTGAGGACACTCACGCTCAGAGCAAAGATATGAAGTTTATTTTAAGCACTGGACTGGGGTCTACTTTCACATGATGTGGTTTTGCTGGCCACAGGCAACCGTTATTCATCTGCCAAGCACTTATTCATGTGTTTTTGTTTTCCAAATAAAGACACTGTTTTAAACATGTCCTTTACCCTGGCCTTCTGGCATCCAGGCTTTTTGAAATGGTCTGTACTATAGCCTTTCTGAAATGATGTTGTGTATTCCGATAGCATGGTTGCACCTGGCGTATTTTTATAATATCCTTTATTGGTCACATATACATTACAGCACAGTGAAATTCTTTTCTTCGCATATCCCAGCTTGATGTTGGTAGCTGGGGTCAGAGCTCAGGGTCAGACATGAAACGGCTCAGAGGGTTAAGGGTCTGGCTCAAGGACCCAAGACCGGCAGCTTGGCCATACCGGGGCTCGAACCCGGATCTTCCGATCAGCAGCCCAGTGCCTTAGACCACTGAACTACCCACCTCCCTGGCATGTTGATTATATCTGCGTTTAAACATTCAGAAAGTTAGCATTTTTGTGTATTCATTGTTTGAGAGATGTTGAGGTTATTTTGATGATCGTGCTTGTTTGATGAAGGGTTATGACATCCAAAGTTGTGCAACACAATTAAAGTATGTATTTGTTCATACATATATCCATTCAAAGGGGCACGGTGGCTTAGTGGTTAGCACGTTCGCCTCACACCTCCAGGGTCCGGGTTCGATTCCCGTCTCGGCCATGTGTGTATGGAGTTTGCATGTTCTCCCGTGCCTCAGGGGGTTTTTCTCCGGGTTCTCCGGTTTCCGCCGGGTCCAAAAACATGCACGGTAGGTTGATTGGCACCTTGGAAAATTGTCCCTAGTGTGTGAATGTGTGTGTGCCCTGCGATGAGTTAGCATTCCATACAGGGTGTATCCTGCCTTAATGCCCATAGATTCCCTGAGGTAGAAGATGAATGAATGAATGAATGAATGAATATATCCATTCAGCTAATCATGGGGCAGAAGCATAATGTGTGAAATCCTACAGATACAGGTCAAAAACATCAGGGGAAATGGGAAATAAATTGCAAGTACTCAAGAACATGTGGCATGGTGATTGTTGTCAAACAGGCCAGCTTGATCCCGATAAACGATTAATCAACCGATAGTTTTTAACATGATCCAGTTTTTTTATTCTGATCCAATGAATAGACTGATTCCAGAACTCCAGAATGCTCTAGACTGCTCTGAGTCTACAGTAATTCAAATAAGCACTCCGTACAATCACGGTGATCAGAAAAGCATCTCAGTACACACAACCATCGAGGCAGAAGACCACACTGGGTACAGCAAAGAATAGGATCATTTGTAATTGGTTGCATTACACCATCATAGAGCGTGCCCTACCCTACACTATTCCCAGACATCCTCAACCCAAATGCAAGAAAATGATAAATGTGACAGTAAAGACAAAAACCAAAGTGTTTGTATTGCTGACATTAGACGGAGGATGATATTTATCTAAGAATAACGAGTTCCAGATTTCACAGCGCATGAAAACAAACAAGGCTCTGTACACTGCCGCAGCACTTGACGACCTTAGCACTGTATTTAGAACTGCCAGACTGCTTTCTAAATAGAGAAGCAATTAAAAACATGCCATGTAGATTATTTACAATGTCTTTTTTTGTACCGCGTCACGATGCTTGTGTTCCCAAATGTGGAATGTGTACTGAGAAGTGATAGTATGGTATGTTGCTCAGGGTCAAACCCCTAGCAGAGGCCAGTCCTCTCCCTGTGTCTACAATGTCCTGTATCTCAGTCCTAGACTCAGATTTGCGTAACGCAGAAGCAGCAGCAGCAGTAGGATACAACTGGGTCTTTGTGTCTTTGTGAAACTGCTATTGTTGTAATAAAAGAGGAAGATTTTCACCTGTCTGTCATTGGGAGTGGTAGTTAAGTGTTTAATGCCTTGGACTTCTGCTCAGAAGGTCATGAGTTCAAATTGGCCACTGCAGGGCCTTTTAACAAAGCTCTTAACTAGGGCGCTGGGAAAATGTCGATACATGTACGTATCCCGATATTTTCTTTACTGACGCTGTCTCGATTCTTGAAAAATGCAATATTAATATTTTTAAAAGCATTCATTTATAATTCATTAAAAAACTCCACACACTTATAACCAGACTGCCACCCCATATAACATCTATAACACCCTGCCACACACAACCAGAGTACCACCCTTTATATTACTTACAACACACTGCCACACACTTACAACCACACCTCCATCCCTTATAACACTGATAACATGCAGCCACACACTTATAACCTGACCTCCACCATGCATAACATGCTGCCAGCACACACTTATAACCTGACCTCCACCCCTTATAACGTGCTGCCACACAATTAGAACCAAACCTTCATCCCTTATAAAACTTATAACATGCTGCCACACACCTATAACCAGACCTCCATCCCTTATAACATGCTGCCTCTCAATTTTAACCAGACCTTCATCCCTTATAACATGCTGTCACACACTTATAACCAGACCTCCATCCCTTACTTCTTGCTGCCTCTCAATTTTAACCAGACCTTCCATCCCTTATAACACATAACATGGTGCCACACACATATAACCAAACCTTCATCCCTTATAAAACTTATAACATGCTGCCACACACCTATAACCAGACCTCCATCCCTTATAACATGCTGCCTCTCAATTTTAACCAGACCTTCATCCCTTATAACATGCTGTCACACACTTATAACCAGACCTTCATCCCTTACTTCTTGCTGCCTCTCAATTTTAACCAGACCTCCATCCCTTATAACACATAACATGGTGCCACACACATATAACCAAACCTTCATCCCTTATAAAACTTATAACATGCTGCCACACACCTATAACCAGACCTCCATCCCTTATAACATGGTGCCTCTCAATTTTAACCAGACATCCATCCCTTATAACATGCTGCCTCTCAATTTTAACCAGACCTTCATCCCTTATAACATACTGTCACACACTTATAACCAGACCTCCATCCCTTATAACACATAACATGCTACCAATCACTTATAACCAAACTGCCGCCCATTATAACATGCTGCCACTAACATATAACTAGACCTCCACCCCTTATAACATTCTGCCAAACACCTAAACCAAACTGCCACCCTTTTGAACTGCAAGCAGTTTTTCATAATATGTATCATATCTTCAGATTCTTGCAGACGCAACTTTTAACCACTAAATGTTTGGTTACATACACAATGTTATTTTGTAACAGGGTCAGGGTCTGAGATATCTGTATATATATATATATAGATATATATATATATATATATATATATATATATATATATATATATATATATATATACATATTATATATTATATATTATACATATATATATATTTCATTCATTCATTCATCGTTCATCTTCTACCGCTTATATCCGATCTTCCCTCGGGTCACGGGGAGCCTGTGCCTATCTCAGGCGTCTATGGGCATTAAGGCAGGATACACCCTGGATGGAATGCCAACCCATCGCAGGGCACACACACACACACACACACACACACACATTCATACACTAGGGACAATTTTCCAAGGTGCCAATCAACCTACCGTGCATGTTTTTTGGACCGGGAGGAAACCGGAGAACCCGGAGAAAAACCCCCTGAGGCACGGGGAGAGAACATGCAAACTCCACACACACATGGCTGAGACGGGAATCGAACCCAGATCCTGGCGGTGTGAGGCGAGCGTGCTAACCACTAAGCCACCGTGCCCCCTTTCATATATATATATATATATATATATATATATATATATATATATATATATATATATAGATATATATATATATATATATATATGTGTATATGTATATGTGTGTGTGTATTCTTTTTATTGCAGCAACAGTACAATAATTATTAAAGTACCCTTATGTTACTCTCTATAATCTTGTTTCCGATTCACTTCTTGAAAATAACGGACTTGATCTTATTGTTTGCTTTGGCGATTTTTCATGAAAAAGAAGGATGGTTGGATTTCGTTTTGAATTCGTTGTTGGATTTGGTTGTGAAGCCCTGCTTCCCATCAGTGTCAGGCAGATCTGTTTGAGTTAGTTGTAAATTACCCATCTGTACCATTACTATTAGACCAAATACCACAGAAATGGAAGTGTAGGAGGAACAGGAAACGTGCTCCTTGTGTTTATTCCCATTTAATGAAGTCAAATCAGTAGAGTTCTTTCTAACGGTGGGATTTGTGGTGAAGAGGCGGCATGCCTTTCATGAATGCAATTTCATATTTCATATTGTTCTTATGTTATTTATAGCTGCATTGTCGTTCAAAGAGCCTGCCAAATAGAATCCTGATGGAAGCAGGAAGCGGTAGTTAACCTGCACCTTCATAATAGCCCTGAGAATTCCAGCTTTTAATAAGAACTCCCTTTTCATCAGGATCTGACCCTCTCCAGAGGTGATTTAGCTCATTTGCTTTTTAGCACACTTGCTAGCTGACGGCTCTTGGCAAACGTGTCTGCTTGGCTAGGAAACGGTGTTAATCTCCCTGTACGGGGAATTAAGAGATGAGGACAGTATTGATCAAGGGAGCTCTTTTGTACTGACGTTTTAGGTATGTGAGCATGATGAATACGGATCAGAGAGACTGCGAGAGAGATTTTCAGCTGCTTTGATGTGGGCTGAGAGGCAGCTGGTCCGGGGAGAACTGAGCAGAGATTAGAGGGTAGTACTGCTGGATCTGGAGAGCTTGCCAGAGCCACTGCTTAACTGTCTGGTCAGAGCTGGGACAGCATCGCTACTGCATGAATGCTATCTGTCGGAGCGCATTACTTGGTCGAATATTAGTCAGCTAATTTTTTCTTTAAGGGAACAGATAGAAGAGTAACTGATTCAGTCAAATGAACAGCCACAGATTAGAGATCTGCATGGGACTGATTTTTTTTATGTTATTTTGCGGACTCCTGTCCGCGATATTTAAGTTTTGTCCCACTCCTGCACCCGATCATGCATAAACATGTTATTTTCTCCGGCAGGCAATATTTAAGTCGCTCCTGACCTTGTGCCTGTATATACTTTATTTTGCTAACTATCTGTCTGTCTGTCTGTCTGTCTGTCTGTCTGTCTATCTATCTATCTATCTATCTATCTATATATACATATACATATATATATATATATATATATATATATATATATATAGTAATAATAGTGTATATAATATATATATATATACATTTATATAATTTTTAAGACCATTTTAATTTTATATATATATATAGATATATATATATATATACATATATGTACATGTGTGTGTGTGTGTGTGTGTGTGTGTGTGTGTGTGTGTGTGTGTGTGTATATATATATATATATATATTTTTTTTTTTTTTTTTTTATTTATTTATTTAATTAATTTTTATGAACATTTTAATAATTGTATTGTCCCACGTTCACTATCAAATCTTGTCCCGGCCCACACTCTTTGTGTTGAGTTCTGTGGGACAGTGCAGGTCTCTACCACAGAGCCTCGTTTTCTATTGTTGTATCTCATAATTCTTCAACCATGCACTCAGTGCACTTTTTTCCTGATCTGAAATGGCTATTGGGATTTTGACTCTACACTATCTAGTCATTGAAAAAGAACTACAAATTTAAACTACAAATTGGTGGACCATTCTCAGCAGAGCATTGATATTGAGGGAGGTGGTAGCTCTGTGGCATTGGACTCTGGACCAGAAGGTCACCGGTACAAATACCACCAAGCTGCCACTAGTGGGCCCTTGAGCAAAGCACTTAACCCTTACCTGCTTGGTTGTAAGTCTCTCTGGATAAGGGCGTCTGTCAAATGCCATGAATGTAAATGTAAATATTGTATGGCAGGGGAGCGGATTGTTTGTCAGTGCGTCTGTGTTAAGTATCACTCCATTACTAGCGCACTCTGTAGGATAGTTATTATTGTTTTTATAAAGAAAGCAGTTCACAAATCAAAATTATATCCACACAGGAGGTTTGATAGCTATAACACCTCTGCTTTTTAGGTACATAGGAAGCAAAGTTCACATCCCATTTTGTCCCGGTGTCATTGGGAAGCGAATTTGCAGGAAGGAAACCATTAATCACAGTAAAAAAACAAAAACAGACCAGCATATACATGAAAGAACATAATCAGCAAAGGAGGTAATTCTTGCATGTGGCTGTACATTACATGGTAATTTATGTTTATTAATGACGTCACTCAGGGTGTATTTTCATATTTTGATAATATATGGCTTTATGATGGGTGTGTCTAACAATCTAGATCAGCTGTCCCCAAACCTTTTCTGTAAGGGCCACATCATTTTTCCATGTCCATGTAACATTACTGTACATTTATTGTTCAGTGAAATGCTCCTGCAGCTCTTTAGACTGTTTTCATACCTCAACCTCTATTCATAAATAAGGGAATTGTTTGTTTGTTTGTTTATCTATCTATTTATTTATTTATTTATTTATTCAACCTTTATTATTAAATATAGATATGATATGCATAAAACATATTGCATTATTACAGACCGAAGTTTGAGAACCCCGAATCAGGCTGTTTGTGTGTAATTAAACATTCTGGGAATTGTTCCAGGAATTATTATGCGGCAAAGTGTTGTACTCTGTAATTAAGCCTCTGAGTCGTCTAATGGAGGGTAAGATTGAATCCTTCTCTCTTCTTACTGTAGCTTGAGCACCTCCAGTCCCAACCACGTGCCCAAAGACCCCACCAGTCTCTCAGAGGACACAGGACCGCTTTTGAGTATCCACTTAGAACACACCAAAGGTACAGCAGCTTCTTGTTCTTGCACTTTGTCTCCTGAGTATTTCAAAGATACTAATGTACCAGGTTTATCTCACTTCTTAGACAATATTACAAGTTGCACAGGAGCTATCCAGGAACATGATGGGAGGTGTGGGAATAACTGTACCTGGGAGGACCAACTGTTGGAGCAACAGGAGCAGCTGGAGAGAGAGATGGTAGACGCCAGGAGAATGGTGTCCAGCCTACAGGTGAGCTGTGTTCTTCATATATATATATATATATATATATATATATATATATATATATATTATATATATATATATATATATACCCGTCTTGGCTGTGTGTGTGGAGTTTGCATGTTCTCCCCGTGCCTCAGGGTTTTTTTCTCCGGGTTCTTCGGTTTCCACCGGTCCAAAAACATGCACGGTAGGTTGATTGGCACCTTGGAAAATTGTCCCTAGTATGAATGTGTGTGTGTGTGTGTGTGTGTGTGTGTGTGTGTGTGTGTGTGTGTGTGTGTGTGTGTGTGTGTGCCCTGGATGAGTTGGCATTCCATCCAGGGTGTATCCTGCCTTAATGCCCATAGACGCCTGAAATAGGCACAGACTCCCCTTGATCCGAGTGATCCGAGTGATATATATATAATTGGGGTTTAATCCATGTGTAAAATGTGTGTGTGTGTGTGTGTGTGTGTGTGTGTGTGTGTGTGTGTGTGTGTGTGTGTGGGGGTGTTTTTCAGGCTTTGCTTCTCCACGGCTTGTTGCCTGACGATGAGCAGGAGGTCTCACTGGGAGAGGGAGTGGAAAATGCAGAGCACCAACTGGTCAGTCTTTTTTTCTTCTTTTTAATCACCCAGTTTTTCCCTCTCACCTTGAAATCTAGACATTCTGTTTCTGTTTCTCTTTCTTTTTCATCGCAAACTCTTCGCATTCCCTTTATTTCTTCTTTACTTTCTCTCATACTTGCTTATTCGCGCTGTCTCGCTCACTTCCCGCAGGTTAGATCAGGTTTCTGTGTGGGGAGCTCTGCTTTGTCTGGGTGTAAGGAGCGAAGTATCCATTTACCTCCTGCTCTGCTGTTCACCTGCTCTCTCTCTCTCTCTCTCTCTCTCTCTCTCTCTCTCCAGCTCAGTTTTTACCTCGCTCGGCTGCTGTTCGGTTCTGTGTATTTAGTTAGCAAGGGAATTCTCTGTTTTTTACAGGTTATAATCCGGGAGTCGACTTGACCAGAGTATGGAGGAGGAGTCTAGAAATGAAGGTAGATTCTTATTGTGCTTTCATCGTAGCAGCATTGTAATATGATCCCTATTTCATTTATAGTCATTATCTTTTAACGTCCTATTAAACATTACTACATGAGACCTAGCCACACTTGAAGGATTGTGGTATAAATCTAGTATAAATCAGCAAATAACTATCGTGGTCTTCCTGTGCATTGTTTAAACGTATTTGTTGTTCTCATGATATCTGGTCGTCCTGTAGAGGGAGCTGTTGAAGTACAAGCAGGAGGCTCGCAACCTACAGGGAGTCAAAGTGAGTATTTTCACTGTTTTTACTACTGTTTACTACTACTGACATTGATTTTCCACTTCAAGCTATGTAAAACATATCTTTATGGACCTTGTTGTGTCCTCAGGGGCAGCAATTTGTGTCCCAATACTTTTGGCAGCTCTGTGTATAGTAGTTCATATATAAGCACTGTAAGTCAGTATACAAGTTTCAGACGCAAAAGATATATGGTGATGTCATGTCGTGTGTATAGGATGCTCTTCAGCAGCGCATGACGACACAGGAGTCGTCTGTTCTGCAGCTGAAACAGGAGCTCCTGCGAACCAGCATGAACCGCGATGAACTGGAAGGACAAAATGTGAGCGCGTGAGCAAGTACACGTGTGTTTGGAATGGAATTAAGGCATCGCACTATACGTGGGGCGTTCGTGTGGTAATCAGTGTGCGTTTTGACCCTTAGGCAGAGCTTCATAAGAAACTAGAAGAAAGGAACAGGATTCTCAGTGAATATAAGGTACACCAAATATAACATCACTCATAAGCTTCTTATAGATAATGAAACAACAAAAACACATGCATGAGGGTGTGGTTTTTATCATTGTTATATTCACGTGCAGTGGAAATCAGAGGTCCTAAGAGGCCATACATTATGCATTTTTTACTTCCTAGTTTCCCTCAAATTTTCTTGTTATCTTGACATTAACATTGTTTCCTCGTGATCAGTACTTCATTCTTCTGTGTATTAGGCATAAGAGCATGTTCTATAGGCAGCATTGTGAATAACAAGCTTAATCTTTGTGGCTGAAGTCATAGAAATATTGTTTATATAATATATATATATATATATATATATATATATATATATATATATAGTTTATGTAAATATATGTATATATATTTATATATGGGGGCACGGTGGCTTAGTGGTTAGCATGTTCGCCTCACACCGCCAAGGTCCGGCTGTGTGTGTGTGTGTGTGCCCTGTGTGCCCTGTGATGGGTTGGCATTCCATCCACGGTGTATCCTGCCTTAATGCCCATAGACGCCTGAGATAGGAACAGGCTCCCCGTGACCCGAGGGAAGATCGGATATAGCGGTAGAAAGAATGAATGAATATATATATATATATATATATATATATATATATGATATAGATATATATATATATATATATATATAATGATGTGTGTGTGTGTGTGTATATATATATATATTCTGTAATGACTTCTTGTCATTCTTTGTTCTGGCTATGCAGAAAGAGTTAGGACAGAAGGATCGCTTGCTTCAACAGCAGCAGTTCAAACTGGATGAAGCTTTACGCAAGCTGACAGACAGCAACAGCCAGAAGGTATGTCCTCCTTCAAAACACAAACTACAGATGTTGTAAGATGTCATGCAAATCTCTACGTTTCGGGCCCGTCGGTAATCATCCTTGTGTAAACCTCAGGCTGACCTGCAGAGGGAGCTGGAGCACAGGCAGAGGGTTCTTCAGGAGATGACCGATCGTGCCGAAGATGAGGTGAGGCAAAAGCAGCTTACAGACAATTTCAAACTGCTCTGATCGGGGCTTTAAGGCTCTTTTTGGTGTTTCAGCTACCCGCATCACCAAGCAATGGCTACTCACATCCAGCAGTTTCCGAGCTCAGCACAGCACGAGCACACAAAGGAGTGAGTAGCCGCAACTCCATCAGCAATTGATCATTTATGCAAAAAAATATGAAAAAATGATTTTATTGCTTCTTTGCAAAGTTCACATTATGATGCCGCGGTTATTCCTGGCAGATGGAGGAGCTGCAGTTGGTACGGGATGCTCTGCGCAGTCTGAGGAACAGCTTCGGAGGCCACGACCCTCAGCATCACACACTGGACACACTGGAGCAGGGCATGGCCAGCCTCATGGACCGCCTATACACACTGGAGTCCCGAACCAGACAGGAGAGAAAGGTCAGGCAGCTTTTCCTAAATCTGTGCCCTCCATACATACTGTTGTTAACTTTCTTTTCCAGGGAAGACCAGGACACTTGGATATCTTTTCAGCAGTAGTCTTTATTGCAGAAGAGCCCACACGTCTACGTGTACTGCTTCGACGCTGCGGTCATCAAGTCTGCTTTTGGTTCTTAGTACTGTAGTTCTTATACACATGTTGGAGGCATCCCCCTCCAAGGAGAACAAAGCACTTGGGTTATAAGTGAAAACAAAGCATACAGGGGAAGAAGCTGTTCTGGGCCAGCTACTTCCCTCTCTCAGACCCATTCATTACCATAGGTACCTTAGGTTCACACCTAAGTTTAGATCTTTGATAACATCACGAGCAACGGTGAAACCTTGGTCCTTTGTCTTATGCAAAGAAGCTTTTGGAGCTCGCACCTCCAACCAACACCCTGTTTTTACATCATCATGTAATTTATCCTGTAGCTTCATTTGTCTCTTAAAGATATATAACGTGTATGTATACGTTTACAGTATAGAAGAAAAATAAAACAACAATGTAAAATTACATTACATAGGAATTACATTCCTTCAATACAATAGGGTTCGGTTGCATCATTTGGTTTTATGACTTTCCAAGATATGAATGAATGAGAATGCCGGACTGAGGTGAGACTTTCCAACTGTTCCTAGGCAAGCGCGAGGTCTCCAGGACACAAGGCCACTCATACAGACAGGGACTCCTGGCCTTCCAGCACTAGTAAGTGAAATAAAAACAGAAGAAAGCTCACAGATTGTTTTATTCCTCAGTGTTATTAATATTAAATGTTTGATTAATTAAAGAAGAAGGGAAAATATATATATATAATAGATATATATATATATATATATATATATATATGTGTGTGTGTGTGTGTGTGTGTGTGGAAGTGTATGTGAGTAAGAATGTTTATTAAGTGGACAAACAAACTCAACAGGGATCATTATTTGAATGACCCAGGCACACGCTTCATAATTCCAGAGCACAGAGTAAAATCACTGATATTTTTCATTCATTCATTCATTCATTCATTCATTCATTCATCTTCTACCGCTTTATCCGATCTTCCCTCGGGTCACGGGGAGTCTGTGCCTATCTCAGGCGTCTATGGGCATTAATGCCAATGCCAAGCCATCGCAGGGCACACACACACTCACATTCACACACACATTCATACACTAGGGACAATTTTCCAAGGCGCCAATCAACCTACCGTACATGTTTTTAGACCGGGAGGAAACCGGAGATCCCGGAGAAAAACCCCCTGAGGCACGGGGAGAACATGCAAACTCCACACACACATGGCCGAGACGGGACTCGAACCCCGGACCCTGTAGGTGTGTGGCGAACGTGCTAACCACTAAGCCACCGTGCCCCCTCGCTGATATTTATAAACACTAATTCCATCCTGAATAGTATTTCTCTCTTTTTTATTTAGATAATAATATACAAAACTGCCTCTGAGAAACGATATGTCACTCCCTTAAATGTTTCACGTCGGAGAACTGTTTTAAAAGACTCGTAAAACCCTCCTAGTGTCCAACTCAAGAATGTAACAACAATGTCCATATCATATTACCATCTCCTCTTGTTATAAATGCAATAGTTTGGGTTTGCATTGAAGACGTTGCGTCTTATGGGATTGTATTGTTATGTCTGTTTGTGCTTTACTGCAGAAATGGTCCACTCGCACAGCAGCCCCATGCTTAACTCCTCCACCTCCTCCACCAAAGTACTGTATTTCACAGACCGCTCGCTCACACCCTTCATGATCAACATCCCTAAGAGGTGAGTAAATGTGACACTGTGAGAAAAACGCTATAATACTTTAAATGGGGAAATACTTATTGTACTTATTGTTCTAATGTAAGAGTGATATTGCATTAGTATAAAACAACAACTATGTGATGTACAGTAGAAATGCCTTTGATTTAATGCATTGTGGCACATGATGTAATGTTTCCAAAACTTATTTTTATTTACACATAATTTTTCTTTATAATATTTAAAAATAAAAGCCACATAGATTTATTTTGCAGTATTGCAGTATGAAATCTGTGATGAAATCAGATCTCATAGGTTATTCTACACATGTGTGTGTGTGTGTGTGTGTGTGTGTGTGTGTGTGTGTGTGTGTGGTGTGTGTGTGTGTGTGTGTGGTGTGTGTGTGTGTGTGTGTGTGTGTGTGTGCGTGTGTGTGTTGTTGCCAGGTTGGGAGAAATTACTCTTCGCGATTTTAAAGTGGCTATAGATCGAGAGGGAAGTTACAGATACCATTTTAAAGCCCTGGACCCGGAGTTTGGCACTGTGAAAGAGGAAGTATGTTGATTGATCCACCTACCTGATAATGAAAAACAGAAAAGCCATATATAATATATATATATATATATATATATATATATATATATATATATATATATATATATATATATATATATGAACGTACATTTGTTTTATTTTCAAAATAAAACCTCAGGTGTTCCAGGACGAGGCGGTGGTGCCCGGCTGGGAGGGTAAGATCGTGGCATGGGTGGAGGAGGATCATGGCGAGGGGAGGTAAAGCAATGGAGAGAAATATACTTTTAATATCATAGAAAAGTTTTCCTGTACACATCACCACTATGTTATTTCTATTTACCAAATTGATACACTATACAGACAAAAATATTGGGACACCTGAATTATTCACTGTGACCCCGTCCATTCATTCATTCATTCATTCATCTTCTACCGCTATATCCGATCTTCCCTCGGGTCACGGGGAGTCTGTGTCTATCTCAGGCGTCTATGGGCATTAAGGCAGGATACACCCTGGATGGAATGCCAACCCATCGCAGGGCACACACACACACACACACTCACATTCACACACTAAGGACAATTTTCCAAGGTGCCAATTAACCTACCGTGCATGTTTTTGGGCCGGGAGGAAACCGGAGAACCCGGAGAAAAACCCCATGAGGCACGGGGAAAAACATACAAACTCCACACACACATGGCCGAGACGGGAATTGAACCCGGACCCTGGCGGTGTGAGGCGAACATGCTAACCACTAATCCAGCATGCCCCTGACCCCGTCCAAAATATATATATTTTTTTTTCACATAATTAGTGAAAGATTCTCGAAATGTAGCTTCATTATAACATACTGTTACTTGAGGCGTAGTATATTCCAGTACTGTACAGTACGTAGCGTCTCGCACTGTTTTACACCCTCCTGCATTTGTCTCCTTGTAGGATTTAACAGGACGCCCCGAGAAAAGCCCTGCCGGGATCAGATGTGATGGGGAAGGATGAACTGTGCCAATCCGCCAGAATCAACGTGCTCATGCCAGGATGTACAGATGCTCGGCTCGCTCGCTCGGAATTCGGAAACAAAAACCCCTCCTGTACCGTGTCCCTCTGTCGTTCCGTGCGAAACCGAAAGCAGGACAACAGGCGGGAGTTAATTAGATGTGCCCCAGTCCGTTTAGTTTTTTCGGAACTGCTGTATAAAGAGAGTACACAGGCCGCCTCGCCTACGGCTAATCCGAGGAGCTTTTCCGTAACGAGTCGCCATACCGCAAACATCTGTAATGTCAAATTAGTGTTTCACTGTGACCAAAAGAACTTCTCTTCACACTTTTAAAGAGCAGCGCGGGTTATTACGTGGTTGCGTTCGATTTTTAGACAATTTTCCTGCCTTAAATGAATACATTTGTTTTAAACACACACCCGCATTACCCAGCTATGGGTATTGATCACTGTCTACACTGTAAGTCATGTGACACCAGCTGCCTAAAGCATAAAAGCCGTGAAAGGAATTATACATATGCCAGTGAAGAGATCTAGTGTAAAGTTTTATCTAGTGCCTTCAGTGAAGGACAGACCCACACCAGCCAGTTCTCATCCTCGTACTCACGTCCATTTGTGAAGTTTCATGAACCAAAGTTCTAATTAAGTTCGGGCAAGATTCTAGCAGCAGAGGAAGGACTTCATATCGAAAGGTACAGAGGACCAAAATGGAGTTGGAGTATTATACATTCTGGTGTAATGCTGTACAAATAAGGTCTAGTCTGAACGTTTCTCAGTATGAACAGTATGTCTGTAGGATTCAACGTTTAAGAATGTATTAGCAAGGACACAAGAAGAGAAAGCAGAGACGGGTGATATGTAAGTGCTAAAGTTGGGTTTTATTCCTTTTATACTGCAGCAAAATGTTTTTTTTATTTATTAAAGACTGGTGTACCTTTTGTCCATTTTTAGGCACAGGTCATGTTATTTGAACATCAGTGAGTTTTCACTTACTCTATATCCACGTCTCTTTCTCTCTCTCTTTTTTTTTAAAGTTATTAAGACGCAGCTTTACCTCTGACTGTTCTTAAGCACTGACATTTAATGAAGCCTTCCATAAATGTTACATAGATATAGGAAAGATTCACAATTTAACTTTGTTAGATAAAAGCCACTATTTATCGATTTGGGTTGTTAGGATTTGATTTTAGAACATGCTTTCTAAAAAGTGCATTAATAGGAACCCGTTTTTTTTTTTATGACATCATCATATTACATAACTCAAGACAGAGAATATGATCCTTAGCTAGAAGCATTTAAACCGCTTTCTACGGTTAGCTAGAAGCATTTAAAGCGCTTTTCCTGAACACAGGCAGGCCAATGAGTGTATAGGAGCCACAAAGCACACATTACGATCCCCCTGACAATAAATGGCACAAAGAACAGTGATGTGTGACCCTCAAATGTGTGACCCTCATCACAGACCATCTGACAAACCGTGTTATTTAAAGTCGCATCATCTCATGTGTGATTACACTGCACTGCTTTGGAAACCGGGGCAGAGTTTACAGAGAGAGAACCCGCTCGTGCCTGGATTCAGTGATACCTGGAGCATTAAAAGAGGTGTTGGAATGAGATTTGTATTCGAGTGACGCTTTGACATTTTTTTTTTTAATGGATGTAAATATGTATGTTTATATTTCAGAAAGAGAGGCTTGATTAGATTTGATATGATCAGTATTTTATGGAGGTTGGAAATAAGAGGATTTAAAGTCGCTTTTTTTGTTAGATATTATTTCAGGTACTGTTTAGTGTTGCAGTTGAAACCTCGGTCCCATCACTCAGACAACATTCCTACGAGCGATTGTTAATACAAGTTGGATTTGGATTGCAAGTAAACAAAGTCAGCATTTAATTCCATTGTATTTGTGTGGTGTTTTTTTTTATTATCAATATATTGTCACAAAACATCTTTACAGACATATGAATGTACACTATTTGGACAATAGATGAGCTGTTAATCCCCATTTGCTGTTATAAGAACCTCCACTCGTCTCGGATGATGTTTCCACTGGATTTCCACTAGACATCATTCAGCTTCAGTGGTGTTAAATCAGGTACTGGTGTATTGTTGAATTCATTCCACAGCGCTCTGTAGAATATATGTAACCCTGATCTGATTAGATTCAGCTTTATTGTCACTGCACGTCTGGGTGCAAGGCAACGAAATACAGACAGCATCCAACCACAGTGCAATAATTAGCATATATAATCAGTATATAACAATAAATCATTTGCATATAAGGGGCACGGTGGCTTAGTGGTTAACACGTTCGCCTCACACCGCCAGGGTCGGGGTTCGATTCCCGTCTCGGCCATGTGTATGTGGAGTTTGCATGTTCTCCCCGTGCCTCAGGGGGTTTTTCTCCAGGTTCTCCGTTTTCCTCCCGGTCCAAAAACATGCACGGTAGGTTGATTGGTACCTTGGAAAATTGTCACTAGTGTAGGAATGTGTGTGCCCTGTGATAGGTTGGCATTCCATCCAGGGTGTATCCTGCCTTAATGCCCATAGACGCCTGAGATAGGCACAGGCTCCCCGTGACCCGAGGGAAGATCGGATATAGCGGTAGAAGAATGAAAAGATTGTCTCAATATAAACCCATTCGAAACCCTCCCACCCAAAAGACATCCAAATATAAAGTCGAAGTATTAAATAATGAACTAAACAAGTGAATAAATATAAACAGAATGCATGTTTTGACAGCTCGTCTGTCTTTGTGATGAGGTTTACGCTCTAAAAGACTCGTTTTTTCGCACTCAAACTGAGATTAGCCAACGGTTCACTTACACAACGATTGTGTAAATGAGGGTGTAAATAATATTGCAATCAATGTATTTAAATGTTGAGTATCCGAATGTAATTATGGGGGGAGGTGATATTTAAAGCATTGGACTCTGGACTGAAACGTCGCAGATTCAAGTCCCAACCGAGCTGCCACTGCTGGGCCCTTGAGAAAGGCCCTTAACCTATAATTGATCAGCTGTTAGGGTTTGCACAAGCCGGTGCATTTCTAGTGCCGGTCCCAAGCCCGGATAGATGGGAGGGTTGTGTTAGGAAAAGCATTCAGCGTTAAAACATGTGCCAAAGACAACGTCATGTCATGCCAACAAATAATTCAAGGTTTAAATGACTGAAACACTATAGTGGCGAAGTAAATGCAATTTGTTACTTTACTTAAGTAGCTTTTTGCCTGTTTTTGTCTGTTCTCAAATTCATTCATTCATTCATTCATCTTCTACCGCTATATCCGATCTTCCCTCGGGTCACGGGGAGTCTGTGTCTATCTCAGGTGTCTATGGGCATTAAGGCAGGATACACTCTGGATGGAATGCCAACCCATCGCAGGACACACACACACACACACACATTCATACACTAGGGGCAATTTTCCAAGGTGCCAATCAACCTACCGTGCATGTTTTTGGACCGGGAGGAAACTGGAGAACCCGGAGAAAAAACCCCTTTGGCATAGGGAGAACATGCAAACTACACACACATATGGTTGAGACGGGAATCGAACCCAGACCCTGGTGGTGGTGTGAGGCGAACGTGCCAACCACTAAGCCACCGTGCCCCTCTGTTCTCAAATATTGCTACTTATTTAAGTCTTACTTTTGACTCAACTACAGTTTGCAAAATCGGTCCTTTTTATCTCTGATTGGATAAAAAAAACTGTCAATCACACAGCAAGCCACCAATCAGGGTGGAGTGGGTGTTGTTTGGTGCACGGTGGTCTCTGTTTATCACAGACACACGGTTTAACAGCAAGCAGTGTATTTTTAATAGGAATTAATGATAAAACCTGATTCTAATTAGCTACAAAACCCAACGCGCTTTTTCTTCTTTTTGTTCAATTTTGGTAATTGCCATAAATATCAAGCAATATGTCTTTTCACAAAAAAACGGATTTTATTAAGCAATTTACAAAAACACAAATAATAAACCTTAGATAGATGGATATTAATTGGGATAAACAAGTACATTTTCGAAAGCAGATACTTTTGTGAAAGTCTTTTCTCGAATATTTTGTTTTCCTTTTACATGTGACTCCAGACCGACAGGGGACGCTTAGAATCTGATCCGAAAACCAACAGCACACACGCCCGAGTTGACGAAGAACAGGACAACGTTTCCTCCACATGCTGGACGGTTGGAAGTGTGTTTACCGGCCGAGTGTTTACGCACAACCATTACGAAGAAAATGCGAATAAAGAAGGGCAAAGAGAAGAAAAACCTTCCCGAAGACCCGGTGAAGAATTTTGAGAAGTGGAGAAAGAGACATGACAAAAGCAAGAAACAAACCAATCGGCCGAAGAAGAAACGCGAGTGGGAGATAGAGAGAGAAAACATACAGAAGCTGGTCGCCAAATACACAGAGGCAAGTCCACTTAACACTAGTGCCCTTCCTGATGTGCACTCTATTGTAGGGAATAGGACACAAGCAGTGATTAGCATTCTCATATATATATATATATATAGATATATATATATATATATATATAGTATATAGATATATAGATATATATAGATATATAGATATATCGGGTATTATGTAGAGAATGTATTGTAAATTGTTGGTCTAATTTATATTTTACACTATAGATATGATGCAGTAAATATTGTCTATGGGTTACTGATCGCAACAGCTCCTACTATTGGGCCCTTGGGTGTGGCCCTTAACTCTCATGGGCTCTGTAATATGGTTGACTCGAGCTTCTTGACAATATATGAATTGGCTCAGACTGATCCAAGATGGAGGAAGGTGCATCGTGGCCAAGCCCCAGTATGGCCACGATGCAAACCTTAAAGGGCCTTGCTTAAGGGCCCACTACTAGTAGCAGGTGGTGGTGGAATTTGAACCTGCGATATTCCGGTCCGGATTGCCTGTGCCGTAACGACCGAGCGAGCGCCTACATTACATTTACAGTGTTTATTAGACGCCCATATCCAGAGTGATGTAATAAAAGTGAAAAAGATAAAATAACCCTGATATGCTTGATTACAAACCTCTTAAGATACAAACAACCTTTATTTTCTTTTCTATGTATTTCTGGAAGAGATCTGAAGGTCTTCAGTCATCGCTTGAATGTAGTCAGTGCTACTGACCAGGACACCACCTGCACATGTCACCAAAATACAGCACATCTTTCTGTCTATCTAAAAGTACAAAGCAACTCTCTCTATCTATCTATCTCTCTATCTATCTATCTCTCTCTCTATCGATCGATGGATCGCAAGTCTGTCTGTCTCGCTATCTATCTATCTATCTATAAGTATAAAGTCCATCTGTCTGTCTATCTGTCTGTCTATCTATTGATCGATCACAAGTCTGTCTGTCTGTCTCTATCTATCTATCTATCTATCTATCTATCTATCTGTAAGTATAAAGTCCATCTGTCTATCTCTATCTATCGATCAATCGCAAGTCTATCTATCTATCTATAAGTATAAAGTCCATCTGTCTATCTCTGTCTATCTATTGATCGATCGCAAGTCTGTCTGTCTCTATCTATCTATATATCTATATATATCTATAAGTATAAAGTCCATCTGTCTGTCTATCTCTATCTATCTATCTATAAGTATAAAGTCCATCTGTCTATATCTATCGATCAATCGCAAGTCTATCTATATCTATCTATCTATAAGTATAAAGCAACTCTATCTATCTATCTATAAGTATAAAGTCCATCTTTCTATCTGTCTGTCTATCTATCGATCAATTGCAATTCTATCTATCTATCTTTATAAAGCAACTATCTATCTATCTGTCTATCTATATAAGTATATAAGTATATAAGAACTATCTATCGAAATCCGGTCTCTATCTATCTATCTATAAGTATAAAGTACATCTTTCTATCTGTCTGTCTATCTATCGATCAATTGCAATTCTATCTATCTTTTATAAAGCAACTCTATCTCTCTATCTATCTATCTATAAGTATAAAGTCTATCTGTCTGTCTATCTATCATTATAAAGCATCTGTCTGTCTATCTATCTATCTATAAGTATAAAGCAACTCTATCTATCTATAAGTATAAAGTCCATCTTTCTATCTGTCTGTCTATCGATCAATCGCAATTCTATCTATCTTTATAAAGCAACTCTATCTATCTATATATCTATCTATAAGTATAAAGTCTATCTGTCTGTCTGTCTGTCTATCATTATAAAGCATCTGTCTGTCTATCTATCTATCTATCTATCTATCTATATCTATCTATCTATCTATATATCTATATAAAGCAACTCTATCTGTCTATCCATCTATAAGTATAAAGCAACTCTATTGTCTATCAATCTATAAGTACAACTCTATCTCTGTCTGTCTGTCTGTCCACCCGTCCATCCATCCATCCACCTATCCATCCTTCTATCCTCTATTTCTGTCTCTGTCAAGTCAATATTTCTATCTCTATAGTGCATGACACCTGCTGGAGACTGTAAGGTGATTCATAGTTGAATTTCCTTTAAAAGGTCTACTGGAGGTGGTATTGGATATTGGCCTGTGGACCAAAAGATCACGGGTTTCAATCCTTACCACACCAAACTGCTATAAGTGGGCCCTTGAGCAAGGCCCTTAACCCTCAATTTCTCAGTTGTAAGTCACTCTGGATAAGGGCGTCTACCAAATGCTGTAAATGTAAAAGATATTTTCAGTATAACTCCGGATTATCTTCTGATTATTGCTTTGTCTTTTTAATTATTTACTTTGGTGTCAAATCACATCATGTGGTTTCGCTGCATACTGCCGGACCTAACACAAGGAACGATCCTTTTTAGTGTGGATGTTCCACTGCTCTGTTATGCAGCAATCAGTAGTTTAAAATACGCTGACCCAGGAACCTTTAACCTCCCTTCTAGAGTGTGAGGGGAAAATAAATGACAAAACTATTTTTAGGGGGAAAAGTTATAGCGAATCCCCCCCCATCCCGATAGCAAGTATCTTTTGCAGCTTCACGGCGTCCTGGATTGATCCTGAGGTGATCTGTGGGGAGGAATTGTACTCTGAGACAAACACCGGGAGAAAAGATCTCCTGTCGCTTCGTGCGTTACTCCACAGCGGTTCCGAGTGTCTGGCTGATGGTTTTGCGGCGACCGTGTACTGTGTTATCGAGTGCTTGCTGGTTTCTCCAGCAAGTCTGGCGCCACAGCTAATTTGCAAGCAGCAGGTCGTGTATGGTGGTGTGTAGCATTGCTGTTCACCACTCCAGTCCTGCTGTGATGCTTAAATTGGGTTACTGGCTTTATGGCGTTTCACATGTGTTTGTGCCTGTGTGGGTATATTCTGAGTGATTGTGACCTCCCAGAACCCCGCCGCAAGGTCAATTGATGACTCGGAATAACCCCTAGGTAGGATTATGTGTATGCATAGAGCCCTTTGATCAACCCCAACCTATTAAGCATGTAGGGCTGTGTGTGTGTTTTGTTTTGTTTTTTCATTCATTCATTCATTTATTCATTCATCTTCTACCGCTTTATCCGATCTTCCCTCGGGTCACGGGGAGTCTGTGTCTATCTCAGGTGTCTATGGGCATTAAGGCAGGATACACCCTGGATGGAATGCCAACCCATCGCAGGACACACACACACACACACACACATTCATACACTAGGGACAATTTTTCCAAGGTGCCAATCAACCTACCGTGCATGTTTTTGGACCGGGAGGAAACCGGAGAAAAACCCCCTGAGGCACGGGGAGAACATGCAAACTCCACACACGTGGCCGAGACGGGAATCGAACGCGGACCCTGGCGGTGTGAGGCGAACGTGCTAACCACTAAACCACCGTGCCCCTTGTTTGTTTGTTTGTTTTTTCTTTGTAAATGAATTCAATTTATGACAAGATTATTTTTCTGCAAATCTTGGTATCATGATTTGTAATACAAACGATGATGCATACATCCAATCAGATGCATCGTCATTCCACCGATTGCAGAATAATAGACTGTATTGTCCGGCCAAATGATGGCGCCTTTGAGAGCATTCCGTGACGGAATATAAGGTAGAAACAGCGTCTAGCGTCATGGAGACGGGTGGCTCTTCGAGTCAGGATGACCTTGTTCCGAAGAAAGGTAGAATGCCGAAACGGCAAAATGCTCCGAAAACATGCCAAACAGCAAATGTTATTAATGCTATTATTTTCTAATGCTAAGGATTTTTAACCAGAGAATTTACCTTATATAATATTATATACATCACACTGACCATTTTGTTTATGGCACGTCCGCTAAAAATATAACGATCCTTTTTCAACTGACTGGTGACGAGAACGTTACTTTAGTCAAGTTGTAGTTATGTTTTAATTTGACGTTCGGATCACATTACGGTTTTTGACTCGCCGGTCGTTTTTCAGCCCATTTATTACAAGAAGCGCTCCTGTACATTTTAAACAGCGCAGGAGGCTTTTCTCGTGATCACATGTGTTACGTGATCACATGAGCGCTGTGTCTAGATACAAAATGGCTTAAAAATCTTTAGCGTCCACAGTGTCCTTCTGAATGACGACTCAACAGAGACCTATTGCTCTTCTGCTCGTTACACACGTGTGTGTGTGTGTGTGTGTGTGTGGGAATCTAATCATTAATCAAGCAGTCTAAACAAACAAACAAACAAACAAACAGGTTTATATTTGTTGCAAAGTGGTCACGATATTCAGAGTTAGATGCTACCTCGTCATCATTATCATTTTCTGTTTGTACATTAACAGTAAACATAAACACATTCTTTTATCATCTTTATGGTTCTCTGATCATCTTTTCTATTATTTTTGTCTTGCAGATCGATCCGAAAGAAGCAGTCAAGTTCTCAGATTTTCCTCTCTCCAAGAAGACTCTGAAAGGTACCGAAAATCGTTTCATTTTTATGTTAATGCCAGGTTTTAAGAACGGCGCAACTAACGTGTTCGTGCGTGTTCTCATTATTCCAGGTCTATTAGAGGCTCAGTATCGGCAGCCCACAGAGATCCAGAGACAGACCATTGGCTTCGCTCTGCAGGGCAAAGATGTCTTGGGCGCCGCGAAAACCGGCTCCGGGAAAACCCTCGCTTTCCTCATCCCTGTAAGCGATTACTGCGACACAACGGGGGGGGAAAACAAACCTGACCACTGTCATACAGAGCTTTAACGCAATATGATCATTCGATTTATTTATTTATTTATTTTTATGCCAGGTGCTGGAGTGTCTGTACCGTAACCAGTGGACGGCCATGGACGGTCTCGGGGCACTTATCATCTCTCCCACTCGAGAGCTGGCGTATCAGACCTTCGAGGTCCTGAGGAAAGTAGGAAAGAACCACGAATTCTCAGCTGGACTTGTTATTGGTGGAAAGGTGTGTGTGTGTGTGTGTGTGTTTTAGGGGAATTCTGTGTATATGTTTGTTGGTGTACATTAACAGGAGACGAGACACAAATCACTATTGGGACATTTTTGATATCACTCCATCCTTTACATTTACGCCCTTATCTAGAGTGACTTACAACTGAGCAATTGATGGTTAAGGGCCTTGCTAAGGGCCTGCTTAAGGGCCAACTAGTGGCAGCTTGGTGGCGGTGGGGTTTGAACCCATGATCTTCCGGTCCAGAGTCCAACACCTTAACCACTGGACTACACACCTCCCACGTCCTACGGAAAAATTCCTAGTTTGGTACTTGCCTCGGTTTTTAAGTCAAGGTTCGGTTTGGAGGACACAAATGCAATCGATAAAATAGTTAAATAATAGGGAAAAAGAAGTAAATAGTGGTGCACTTATATAAGTGTTTGTGTACATGAATATGTACATGAATATGTCCCCTCCAGGGGAGGGGTAGCTCAGTGGTCTAAGGCGCTGGGATGCTGATCGGAAGATCCGGGTTCAAGCCCCGGTATGGCCAAACTGCCGCCCTTGGGTCCTTGAGCAAAACCCTTAACCATCTGTGCTCCAGGGGCGCCGTATCATGGCCGACCCTGAGCTCTGACCCCAGCTACCAACATCAAGCTGGGATATGCGAAGAAAAGAATTTCACTGTGCTGTAATGTATATGTGACAAATAAAGGATATTATTCTTCTTCTTCTTCTATGTGTACTGTTGTATGTAATTTTGCTTTGTGTATATATATCATGCTGTTTTATTGCAATATTAATGAGACAATGATTTACTATTCCACTAAACGCAGTACACATAAGTACCTGTCATTAATGCGTGTTAAAAACTGTATCTCGGATAGGATCTCAAGGACGAATCCCTGAAGATTCATCGTACAAACATCATTATCTGCACACCGGGACGCCTGCTGCAGCACATGGACGAGAATTCCAGCTTCCACGCCTCAGACCTGCACATGCTCGGTACACACGGAGTCATTTATTTTTTTTTGGATCACCTGCGATTATTATGTCATTTTTTGATTAGATAATGCTCACACGTGGTTCCTCTGGCAGTGCTGGACGAGGCCGATCGCATTTTAGACATGGGCTTCGCCGACACGCTCAACGCCATTGTGGAGAACCTTCCCAAAACCAGACAGACACTACTGTTCTCAGCCACACAGACAAAGTCTGTGAAAGACCTGGCCAGACTGAGCCTGAAGGACCCCGAGTATGTGTGGGTCCATGAGCAGGCTAAATTCAGGTATGACCACCGAATGTTTATATTTTTTTATCATTTTAATTTATCACCATTAAGACAATGAGGGGGGGCACGGTGGCTTAGTGGTTAGCACGTTCGCCTCACACCGACAGGGTCCGGGTTCGATTCCCGTCTCGGCCATGTGTGTGTAGAGTTTGCATGTTCTCCCCGTGCCTCAGGGGGTTTTTCTCCGGGTTCTCCGGTTTCGGTCCAGAAATGTGTAGGTTGATTGGCACCTTGGAAAATTGTCCCTAGTGTATGAATGTGTGTGTGAATGTGAGTGTGTGTGTGTCCTGCGATGGGTTGGCATTCCATCCAGGGTGTATCCTGCCTTAATGCCCATAGACGCCTGAGATAGGCACAGACTCCCCGTGACCCGAGGGAAGATCGGATATAGCGGTAGAAGATGAATGAATGAAGACAATGAGTTATAGATCAAGCAGAGGCAGTTCTCTTGTTTCCAGTACTCTAACTAATACTCAGTTTCGGGAATGTTTAGGGGGAAGAATGAATGAAGTTTATTATTATTAATGTGTATATGAATATGAAAAAGACATGCAGGTATTTGAGGTGATAGAAACAGATAGAGGACAGGGTGGTATTGAGGACATGCTGTGGCGACCCCTTGCGTTAGCAGCATTTTACACGGCACATTTTAAATGTATATTGTTTAAATTGTGTAAACAGTTAAACTGGTACAAATGAAGTTGATCAAATTAAAAGCAAAATGTAATTAACTCATTTGCGTTAGACGCGATTTGGGTAATTTTCTAAAGATATGTTCTACTTAACTGTCCTACTAATTTTAGCATGCTTTAACAATCCTTTATTCCTTTCTTCATTCACTCCCTCGATATTGTAGTCTTGTAGTTAGATAGTCACTATTGCCGTGGGTATAAAAAAAAGACACTAAAGTTACCGCCGTGTCACTGTAGCTACTCGTGATTAGTTTCATGTGCGTGCATGAAAATGCTAATGCTACATCTTTAGCTTTATCGGATAATCCAGAAGTAGATATTGTTTTATAAAGGAATATTAAATAATAATGGAAATGCGCTTAAAGAGCCGGGCAGAGAGTAAAGCGTGTTGGTTAATAACCTTCTAACCAATCAGAGTTCAGAATTTGGTGCAAGTAATGAGTAAAACATTGGTGTAGTGTTATAGTTACAAGGTTTAAATTGGTTTGTCAAAGGAAGCATTAAAATGGGGGGGGGGGGGGGGTGATCACCTGCATGCAGAAATCGGAAGTATAAATTGTACAGTACTGAGAATTTCTTGCAGCTTAACGAGACGATCTAACTTGGTTACTTTTCTCAGGAAGACTTCTAAGGGCTTAACTCGCAGATCTGCAACGAATGAGCAGACAATAAATCACTATTTAAAGGGATTGAAATGGTTGTAGGGGCACGGTGGCTTAGTGGTTAGCACGTTCGCCTCACACCGTCAGGGTCCGGGTTCGATTCCCGTCTCGGCCATGTGTGTGTGGAGTTTGCATGTTCTCCCCGTGCCTCAGGGGTTTTTCTCCGGGTTCTCCGGTTTCCTCCCCCGGTCCAAAAACATGCACGGTAGGTTGATTGGCACCTTGGAAAATTGTCCCTAGTGTATGAATGTGAGTGTGTGTGTCCTGCGATGGGTTGGCATTACATCCAGGGTGTATCCTGCCTTAATGCCCATAGACGCCTGAGATAGGCACAGACTCCCCGTGACCCGAGGGAAGATCGAATAAAGCGGTAGAAGATGAATGAATGAATGAAATGGTTGTAATTTGCTGAGGGGATGAAATGTTGTTTTGCTGATTATTGTGTTCCTCAGCACTCCTGCTACTCTGGAGCAGAGCTACGTCGTGTGCGAACTGCACGAGAAGGTCAACATGCTCTTCTCTTTCTTGAGGAGTCACCTGCAGAAGAAGATTATAGTCTTTTTCGCTTGTTGCAAAGAGGTAAATGTTTTACACAGCACTGGTATTTTGGTAAAAAAAAAAAAAAACATTGTGTTAATTGATGTTTTAATCACTCAGTTTTTATTTTTTGATTATTTAGCAACATAGAAGTTGAAAACATATAACATCTAAAATACTATCAGCGTAATTTCCATCCACGCCAAGCTCCTTCAATTCCCGTTGCTGTTCCAGGTGCAGTACCTGTTTCGCATCTTCTGCCGGCTGCGGCCCGGGATCTCGGTTTTAGCTCTGCACGGAAAGCAGCAACAGATGAAGAGGGTGGAAGTCTACAACGACTTTGTCCGCAAGAAAGCGGCCGTCCTCTTCGCCACAGACATCGCTGCAAGAGGACTTGGTAACCGAATCTCTTGTGTCCTACTTTGAGCATGTGGGGGTAAAAAGACCACAGAGTATTACACACTTCTCTTATTATACAGAGTATTATACACTTCTCTTATTATACAGAGTATTATACACTTCTCTTATTATACAGAGTATTATACACTTCTCTTATTATACAGAGTATTATACACTTCTCTTATTATACAGAGTATTATACACTTCTCTTATTATACAGAGTATTATACACTTCTCTTATTATACAGAGTATTACACACTTCTCTTATTATACAGATCTATACAGTATATACACGAGTACATTATACACAATTCTCTTATTATACAGAGTATTATACACTTCTCTTATTATACAGAGTATTACACACTTCTCTTATTATACAGAGTATTACACAATTCTCTTATTATACAGAGTATTACTTATACAGAGTATTATTCTTATTATCTTACTTCTCTTATACAGAGTATTATACACTTCTCTTATTATACAGAGTATTATACACTTCTCTTATTATACAGAGTATTATACACTTCTCTTATTATACAGAGTATTATACACTTCTCTTATACAGAGTATTATACACTTCTCTTATTATACAGAGTATTATACACTTCTCTTATTATACAGAGTATTATACACTTCTCTTATTATGCAGAGTATTATACACTTCTCTTATTATGCAGAGTATTATACTTATTATACTTCTCTTATTATACAGAGTACAATTCTCTTATTATACAGAGTATTATACTTCTCTTATTATACAGAGTATTATACACTTCTCTTATTATACAGAGTATTATACACTTCTCTTATTATACAGAGTATTATACACTTCTCTTATTATACAGAGTATTATACTTCTCTTATACAGAGTATTATACACTTCTCTTATTATACAGAGTATTATACACTTCTCTTATTATACAGAGTATTATACAATTCTCTTATTATACAGAGTATTACACAATTCTCTTATTATACAGAGTATTACACAATTCTCTTATTATACAGAGTATTACACACTTCTCTTATTATCAGAGTATACAGAGTATTATTACACACTTCTTTATACAGAGTATTTACTTCTCTTATACAGAGTATTATACACTTCTCTTATTATACACACTTCTCTTATTATAAAGAGTATTATTACTCTCTTATACAGAGTATTATACACTTCTCTTATTATACAGAGTATTATACACTTCTCTTATTATACAGAGTATTATACACACTATCTCTTATTATACAGAGTATTATACACTTCTCTTATTATACAGATACAGACTTATATAGTACAATTACACTCTTATTATACAGAGTATTACACAATTCTCTTATTATACAGAGTATTATACACTTCTCTTATTATACAGATTATACAGAGTATTATTATACACTTCTCTTATTATACAGAGTATTACACAATTCTCTTATTATACAGAGTATTATACAATTCTCTTATTATACAGAGTATTATACACTTCTCTTATTATACAGAGTATTATACACTTCTCTTATTATACAGAGTATTACACACTTCTCTTATTATACAGAGTATTATACAATTCTCTTATTATACAGAGTATTATACACTTCTCTTATTATACAGAGTATTATACACTTCTCTTATTATACAGAGTATTATACAATTCTCTTATTATACAGAGTATTACACACTTCTCTTATTATACAGAGTATTATACACTTCTCTTATTATACAGAGTATTATACACTTCTCTTATTATACAGAGTATTATACACTTCTCTTATTATACAGAGTATTACAGATTATACAATTCTCTTATTATACAGAGTATTATACAACTTCTCTTATTATACAGAGTATTATACACATTCTCTTATTATACAGAGTATTACACAATTCTCTTATTATACAGAGTATTACACAATTCTCTTATTATACAGAGTATTATACAATTCTCTTATTATACAGAGTATTACAAGTATTATACAATTCTCTTATTATACAGAGTATTACTTATACAATTCTCTTATTATACAGAGTATTATACACTTCTCTTATTATACAGAGTATTATACACTTCTCTTATTATACAGAGTATTATACACTTCTCTTATTATACAGAGTATTATACACTTCTCTTATTATACAGAGTATTATACAATTCTCTTATTATACAGAGTATAATACAGAGTATAATATTATATACTTCTCTTATTATACAGAGTATTACACACTTCTCTTATTATACAGAGTATTATACACTTCTCTTATTATACAGAGTATTATACACTTCTCTTATTATACAGAGTATTATACAATTCTCTTATTATACAGAGTATAATACAGAGTATAATATTATATACTTCTCTTATTATACAGAGTATTATACAACTTCTCTTATTATACAGAGTATTACACACTTCTATTATTATACAGAGTATTATACACTTCTCTTATTATACAGAGTATTATACAACTTCTCTTATTATACAGAGTATTATACACTTCTCTTATTATACAGAGTATTATACACTTCTCTTATTATACAGAGTATTATACACTTCTCTTATTATACAGAGTATTATACACTTCTCTTATTATACAGAGTATTATACACTTCTCTTATTATACAGAGTATTACAGAGTATTGTACAATTCTCTTATTATACAGAGTATTACACACTTCTCTTATTATACAGAGTATTATACACTTCTCTTATTATACAGAGTATTATACACTTCTCTTATTATACAGAGTATTATACACTTCTCTTATTATACAGAGTATTATACAACTTCTCTTATTATACAGAGTATTATACAATTCTCTTATTATACAGAGTATTACACAATTCTCTTATTATACAGAGTATTATACAACTTCTCTTATTATACAGAGTATTACACAACTTCTCTTATTATACAGAGTATTACACAACTTCTCTTATTATACAGAGTATTATACACTTCTCTTATTATACAGAGTATTATACACTTCTCTTATTATACAGAGTATTATTATACACTTCTCTTATTATACAGAGTATTATACACTTCTCTTATTATACAGAGTATTATACACTTCTCTTATTATACAGAGTATTATACACTTCTCTTATTATACAGAGTATTATACACTTCTCTTATTATACAGAGTATTATACACTTCTCTTATTATACAGAGTATTATACACTTCTCTTATTATACAGAGTATTATACACTTCTCTTATTATACAGAGTATTATACACTTCTCTTATTATACAGAGTATTATACACTTCTCTTATTATACAAGAGTATTATACACTTCTCTTATTATACAGAGTATTATACACTTCTCTTATTATACAGAGTATTATACACTTCTCTTATTATACAGAGTATTATACACTTCTCTTATTATACAGAGTATTACACAATTCTCTTATTATACAGAGTATTACAGAGTATATACACTTCTCTTATTATACAGAGTATTACACAATTCTCTTATTATACAGAGTATTACAGAGTATTATACAATTCTCTTATTATACAGAGTATTACACAATTCTCTTATTATACAGAGTATTACTTATACAATTCTCTTATTATACAGAGTATTACACACTTCTCTTATTATACAGAGTATTATACAACTTCTCTTATTATACAGAGTATTATACAATTCTCTTATTATACAGAGTATTATTTAATACAGAGTATAATATTATATACTTCTCTTATTATACAGAGTATTATACACTTCTCTTATTATACAGAGTATTATACACTTCTCTTATTATACAGAGTATTATACACTTACTTCTCTTATTATACAGAGTATTATACAATTCTCTTATTATACAGAGTATAATACAGAGTATAATATTATATACTTCTCTTATTATACAGAGTATTACACACTTCTCTTATTATACAGAGTATTACACACTTCTCTTATTATACAGAGTATTATACACTTCTCTTATTATACAGAGTATATACAGAGTATAATATTATATACTTCTCTTATTATACAGAGTATTATACAATTCTCTTATTATACAGAGTATTATACACTTCTCTTATTATACAGAGTATTACAGAGTATATACAATTCTCTTATTATACAGAGTATTATACAATTCTCTTATTATACAGAGTATTATACAATTCTCTTATTATACAGAGTATTTACACACTTCTCTTATTATACAGAGTATTATACACTTCTCTTATTATACAGAGTATTACACACTTCTCTTATTATACAGAGTATTATACACTTCTCTTATTATACAGAGTATTATACACTTCTCTTATTATACAGAGTATTATACACTTCTCTTATTATACAGAGTATTATACACTTCTCTTATTATACAGAGTATTATACACTTCTCTTATTATACAGAGTATTATACACTTCTCTTATTATACAGAGTATTATACACTTCTCTTATTATACAGAGTATTATACACTTCTCTTATTATACAGAGTATTACACAATTCTCTTATTATACAGAGTATTACACACTTCTCTTATTATACAGAGTATTACACAACTTCTCTTATTATACAGAGTATTATACACTTCTCTTATTATACAGAGTATTATACACTTCTCTTATTATACAGAGTATTACACAATTCTCTTATTATACAGAGTATTATACACTTCTCTTATTATACAGAGTATTATACAACTTCTCTTATTATACAGAGTATTATACAACTTCTCTTATTATACAGAGTATTATACAATTCTCTTATTATACAGAGTATTGTACACAATTCTCTTATTATACAGAGTATTATACAATTCTCTTATACAGAGTATACAGAGTATAATATTATATACTTCTCTTATACAGAGTATACAGAGAGTATTATATACTTCTCTTATTATACAGAGTATTATACACTTCTCTTATTATACAGAGTATTATACAATTCTCTTATTATACAGAGTATTATACAATTCTCTTATTATACAGAGTATTACACACTTCTCTTATTATACAGAGTATACACTTCTCTTATTATTATACACTACACCCTCGATTATTCTTATTATACAGAGTATTATATTCTCTTATACAGAGTATTACACACTCTTATTATACAGAGTATTATACACTTCTCTTATTATACAGAGTATTATACACTTCTCTTATTATACAGAGTATTATACACGTCTCTTATTATACAAATCTGTTATCTGTTGTTGCACATCTTAAGAGCGAGTTGTTGTTTTGTCATATTATGATATTTATTATTAAGATATTATGGCTTAGTGGGTATAGCCGTTACCTTACACCGCGATATAATATGTGCCGTGTGAGCAACAAATCAAGAATGTGTGTATAGCATGCCTCAGGAGGTTTTTCTCCGGGTTCTCCGGTTTCCTCCCTGGTCCAATGTGTGTGTGTTGCAGGTCCGTCAGGAGGGGATTGGTCCAAAAACACCTTGGACCTTGGAAAATTGTCCCTAGTGTGTGAATGTGAGTGTGTGTTTGTGTCCTGCAATGGGTTGGCATTCCATCCAGGGTGTATCCTGCCTTAATGCCCATAGAGACGCCTGAGATAGGCACAGGCTCCCAGTGACCCGTGACCCGAGGGAAGATCGGATGATTCGGATAAAGCGGTAGAAGATGAATGAATGAGCAAAACATATGGCAAAAATGATCATTATATATTAATAATATTGCATTTAAATGGTAGAAACTGTAGAAAACACACACACACATATATATATTACATACATACATATATATACTCATACATGATGCACATATGCGTGCATATTATGGCTGTCAATCAATTAAAAAATATTTAATCTTGATTAATCGATCGATTGTTAATTTGTGATTACTCGCAAATTAATCGCACATTTTCAATGTTCCAGAATTTAATACTTTTCACGTTTCTAATACTCTTATTTACTATAACAGATGTTATTATTTTATAAATTTTTCTCAAAATCTGTCCCTTTCAAAAAATTAATTTTTATTTAATATTTATTTTGCTCTAGAAATTATTCTTTTAATACTAATTTCTTGTTCATTTCAATGTTACTTTAGTGGCTGGTTTTAATTGTAAAATATGGGACGTGGCCTCCTTTAAGAATTCTGTTCCGGTTGCGTTCCATATTAACTGGTGATACGTTTAGGTTATACGGAAGCGCATTGCGTTCTGAAAACAAAAATGCCCTTTATTCCGTAATGAATGCAATGCGCTTCCGTTTGGTTAATATCACATCCGCTAATATATTGAGGAGCTCATACCTGTGTTGTGAATGCACAGCTAGTAGACGGGGGAAATTTAGGAAGCGTGATTGGATTAGCGATCAATTAGCATTAAATGGAGCGATTTTAATGTGCCATTAAAGGGAATTTGTGTTAACACGTTAATAGCGCCCTTTGACAGCCATTACCTGCCTATGCCATATATATATATATTATATATATATATCCCCCCCGACCTATTTTATATATATCAATTATATATATATATATATATATATATATATATATATATATATATATACATATACATGATATACATTTGCATTACACACGTGTTTCCGTGTTTCCATGAACCCTGAATTATTTATGTGCTTCAAGCTGAGATTTGTATCTCGTTACAGGGAGCTGAGCCAAATTTCATGTACTGTTATTCTCACGTACCCTGCCACTAACGATTATGTAACGAGCAATGAGAAATCTTCCCAGGAATAACATAACTGGGCAAAACAGCCCTGTTTTGATACAAGTGCTAAATGGATGAGTGAGTTGAACTTTAATCCATGTTCGGTGTGTGTTTGTGCGTGTACAGACTTCCCCGCTGTGAACTGGGTGCTTCAGTTTGACTGCCCCGAGGATGCCAACACGTACATCCACAGAGTCGGCAGGACGGCCAGGTATTGAGCAATGCACGCTCGTTCTATCTAGGTAACAGATTTAGAGGCTATCTCAGTAGATGGCAGTATTACTCAGCTGCTTATCGCTCGAGGTCAGTGATGTTTCCACCACCTTTATTTATACTTCTGTTGTTGCTTGCCTCACCTGGTTTTATATGCGCACAGGAATTTGTTTTTTCTCTGTGTGTGTGTGTGTGTGTGTGTGTATATGTGTGTTTATTTATTTATTTATTTTATTGTATTTCCTATCCTAACCTAAATCAAGCATTAAAGTGCAAGTGGAGCATGTATTGCAGGTGTGCTGGGAGCCGGGTAAGGGCTGAAATGAAATGGAGGTCTAATCTTGCAAGCCAGAACTCTAGCATTGATACCCTCGCCATACACACACACTTTTTCCCGTGCTACTGAGCCAGAAATGTGAGATTGTCTCATTTATTTACTCATTGCTGCATTTTGTATATATATTATTTCCAGTCCAGGGATTATATAATGCTTTAAATGTTGTAAACTGGCACCTGGAAAAAGATAGGCTTGGAAGCAGATGATCCTCATTCTTGTGAACAACGGAAGGAAAACATGAACTGCCTCCTCTATTACACGTTATGTACAGTGGAACCTCGGCTTACGAGTGTACCAGTTTGCGAGATTGGATTCTTTAAAAAGAATTTGTTTCGGGATACGAGTGATGGGAATTTTGCGGGCCGAAGATTCTTGCGAGACGTCCACCAACTTTGTGCCTCTCAGTCAGTTATAACCACTCAGTTCCTTTAGTGTTCATAGCGAGAGCATTGTGTTAGGAGATTTTCCTTCCATAAAAGTCTTCTGGTATTGCCGAGCTGCCGCTCTTGGACCCTTGAGCAAGGCCCTTAAACCTCTGTACTCCGAAGGGCGCCGTATCATGGCTGATTTTTAAAAGCCGAAAACATTTAGTCGTAATATTTAGTGTTGAATCGGACGTCGTTCTGAGCCGTTCATTTTCCTTTTATGCAATCAGTTTAATTTGTGTCAATTTAACCGTTTACTCAATGTAAACAATATCATTTGAACGTAAATGTATCACACTTCATTCTGCATTGTATCACAGTGTTCGGGATGTATAGCTTTTAATGAATAAAAACATAAATGCACGGCTCCACATCCCTTGGGCTGCTCCCAGTATTAAGCATTAAGTGATTGATATTTTTTTGTTGTTGGTTAGTTTAATATATTATCGAGCATCTTGTCCACTTTGAAAGTGCCGTTCAATCAAAAGTTCAAGTGCCTGCGAGGAAAAAACGTCCAAAACAGACGCCGCTCTGTAGTTTAATAATCCACACCCCCTTTGCGTGTTTCTGTCCCATTTAACAACAGTGAGTGATAGAGATAGCGTTTTGCCTGGCGCATGATCACGCCGTTCACCTGCTGTTGAGTAAATAGTGTGTGTGATGCCTGACTGAGCCTGTTCAGAGCCTCTGGCTGAACACTGACATCAGGCTCTTTCTGGCTCTTGGCAGCAATATTGCAGCTGGATCACGTGTCTGTATTTAGACTCTCTTGTGTTGAGGGTCACATGCGCTTTTTTTTTTTTTTTTTTTTTCCCCCCTCTTTTCACTCGAGTGCTCATGCCTTTTAATAAGCTTCTTCATCAGACAGGTCTTATGCAACGTGAACTAGCAGGCATGAAGAAATAAAGAAAATAAAAAAAGGCGGAAAGAAGCGCAACTGTACCGGCGCTGTTCCGACTCGCAACACGTAAAGTCTAGACTTTAGTCTTTATAACGTCTAAAATGAATCCAGTTTGCGGGATTCGGCAGCATTCAGCCACGGATACAGCGACGTGTCACCAAATTAGACATTGTTTATCATTATAGAGTTTATCATTATCATTATTTTAGTTGCATTGGAATACTGCCACCAAGATCCTTTCTATTGAGCAGTTCACGATGACATAAACCACTTCCAATCCACTTATTCACTGGACTGATGTTCTCAAGGCTTTTTTTTCCCCCCCTTACCTCGATGCACCAAAAGTGCATAATAAGGCATACAGATGTGTCAAATCAAGAGGTTTTTATTGTCATTTCGACTATATAGTGCTGACGCAGTACACAGCGAGATGAGATGACGTTTCTCCAGAACCTCGGTGCTACATCAATCACACAACACAGAGCCACAAAATACAGAGCTGAGGAGTTTAGTCCTTTAGCCACATAAGGTGCATCGTTTGCAACCCGGTGCAAATGGTGTGAATAGACAGCACGAGACATTGCATGACAAGTACACAAGTAGTGCTTCGGGTGTTGTTGGTTATATAAGTTAATACAAGTTTGTTGGTTGAGGGGAAAAATATACATAAGGAGTTTTAGTGCCATTTACGGTGCCTTAAATGATTAAATAAAGGAGGAAATATAAATCTTCATATAAGCCTGTGTCCACACTGTAGCCGCAGGATTCTGTCCCTGGCTGACTGTAGTGGAAGTTTTTTTGACATTTCTGCTCACCACAGCTCGGCCAATGGAGTTACCGTTTCCTTCCTGTTGGCTGAAAGTCGTCTGGACGTTCTCATCTAATCTTTCTGATCGGCGTCCATGTGCTGCTCACTTGTTGGTTGTTGTTTTTTTTTAATTGTGTGACAGATCTGTGTGAGTGAAAAGTCTCCAGGGATTATCAGCTTCTGAAACACCCAGTCTGGCACCAAAATAACGTGTGATGTTCCAAGTCACTGAGGTCATTGTTCCTCATTCTGAAGTTTGATGTGATCATTAAGTGAAGCGCTTTTCCCCCACCGCCAAATGATTTGCACACGGAGGAGTCTAGAGCGAAAGGCAAAACGTCCTAAAACGCAACAAGACGCCTGAGTGAACCCGACCCGGTTTAATGGTATTTATGAAAAACCATTTTGGGGAAAATAGACCTCTAGGAATTACATTAACCTCATCTCCCCCATAAAACAAGTGCTGGTTCCACACCAAACATGTCTTCTGATAGAATACATTTGGCGTAATCAGGTTGGATCACTATTGCGTTCAAAGGGTGAATTAGGATCTGCGTTCTTGATTAATCTCTGCTCCCTGTGTACAGATATAAGGAGGGAGGAGAAGCCCTGCTCATACTTTTGCCGTCGGAGGAGAAGGGCATGCTCGCTCAGCTCCACGAGAAAAAGGTCCCCATCAACAAAATCCAGTAAGTGTTGTGTTGTACATGTTAACGATGAAACTGGAAATACCGTCGGTGTAATTTATCTGTTTTTTATCCTCGAGACACAAACATGTATTTGGTTTCCCATCTTTCATGGAAGTGCCATCCGTCTACATCACTCTTTCACTTTCTGGACATTTTGGGATCATTTGAAGTTTCTTAGTTCCGCCCGTTGGAAAACTCGCCCTCGGTAAACACTGATGTGGGATACACTGCCATCTAGTGGCGAGATTCCGGCACTTCGCGGGTAACATAATCACGTGCATTGTGGGAGATGGAGTTTATTGTGAATGCACGCCTTAAAGCAGCATCGCCTTATTTTAATGCAATCATACACCTTTTAAGCTCTTGCGGGCCGCATAAAATGACGTGGCGGTCCACATTCGGCCCACGGACCTTAAGAGTGACGTGTTGTACAGTTTTTAAAGTAACCTTACCCAGTTTTAAAAGTAACCTTAAATGAATTTAGTCATTCTTAAGCCTATTATAGGTAACTAATCGACAGTCCCAAGCAATATTAATTTTGCCAATCAAACATGTACAGCATTTTGGCAGACGCCCTTATCCAGAGTGACGTACAGCTGAGCAATTAAGGGTTATGGGCCTTGCTCAAGGGCTCACTAGTGGCAGCTTAGTGGAGGTGGCTTATCCCGGCTTGATTTTGGAAGCTGGGGTCAGAGCACGGAGTCAGCCATGATATAGCGCCCCCTGCAGCACAGAGGGTTAAGGGTCTTGCTCAAGGACCCAAGGGTGGTAGCTTGGCGATTCCAGGCCTTGAACCCCCAACACTCTGATCAGTAGCCCAGGCCCTTAAACCACTTAACTAAACCCCTCCCATAGGAAGAGTGGAGGTTATTATAGCTGCAAATGGGGACTAAATATGGAATGGGCTGTTTATAAATGACATACAAACCCTATGCTGTATTAAAAAGTATACAAGATGTTCAACCGTTGAAATCACTATTTGCACTATAAACTTTTCCAACACTTCCTATCGTCATGATACAACTGGGATTTAGTGCTTAAAGCGTGCACCAGACCCCCCCCCCCCCCCCCCCCCACACACACACAAACACACACCGTTTTGAACAGGAAGCGAAGCCGAATTCCTGTGTGTATGTGTACAACAGGCATGTGGTCCAGCTGGCTGCAGTGCCTGGGTGCTGTGGTTTATCAGTAGGCAGCAGCACTCAGCGCACTCTGTGCGAGGACAGAAGATGGCCACATGCAGCCGTCTAACCTGACAAACACCGGCAGCTTCGGTTTCAGGCCAGTGCACGCTTGGCTCTCTGCTGCATACGTATCAGTGTTGGATCAATGGTGATTCGAATGAATATGCAGTTTAAGAGAACCTGCAAAAGAATTGAGCGGGCAAACTGCGAAAAGGAAAGGGGGGGGTCGTTATATGTAGTGTATTTGCATAATCACTGATGGCAAAGTCTGAAATGGAGCTACAACAATGATGCTCTCTGCACCGTCGATTTAATGCATATTAATGAGTCGCGAGAGAAAAGTGATTTATGAGCTTTTCGCGGTGAATGTGATCCTCCGTGCCGTGCAGGGTGAACCCAGAGAAGCTGACGTGCGTGCGGCAGAAGCTGGAGGCCTTCCTGGCCCAGGAGAAAGAGCAGAAGGAGCGAGCACAGCGGGTGAGTGCTGGTCCCGCACCGTCTCTGTTCTATCTGTCTTTAATCTGCCTCATTATGCTGCAGTTATGCTACGCCTGTTAGGGATTTGGAGCGAAGCTGCTGTGCCTTGTGGCCGTCACTCGGGGAATGTTTCGCTGAGCTTGATTTCCGAGTGCATGTTATGTCAAAGCAAAGCACAGGCATTGTTTAACTTCAGATCTAGTGAGTTACTGCTCATAGTTAATGCACATAGAACAGCACCCAAACTATATAGAACTATAGATAGATAGATAGATAGATGGATGGATGGATGGATGGATGGATGGATGGATGGATAGATCTAGATGGATGGATAGATAGAGGATGATAGATGGATGATAGATAGATAGATAGATAGAGATAGATAGATAGATAGATAGATAGATAGATAGATAGATAGATAGAGCTGGTAGATGGGTAGGTAGGTAGATGTAGATAGATACAGGGATGGATGGATAGATAGAGACAGAAAAAATGCCACACAGACAGACAAGATATATACATAGATATAGAC
>JACRUU010000024.1:11244456-11254456 GCA_030449085.1 Kryptopterus vitreolus
CTTGGCAAACCCGAGATTTGGACTCATTGTGAAAGTTTGAACCACTGAGCCAGAAGTGCCTTTGAAACATAACCATTACTGTGTCAGGGGAGAAAACGCCTCTAAACCCGGTGCTCCTGAAATGCTGCAAGTAGCCGTAATCATCCTGTATAAATAACTCCCTGTCACGGGGTGACCAGGCATCCACACGCACGTCATCACGCAGGAACGCAGACTCTATTTCTGATAACCTCGAGCTGCAGGAGCCTTAACAGAAACGCCCCCCCTCCCACTTAAACTGCCGCAGTTACGCTCTTCAAAGACGTTTCTGTAGCACATTTGTCATATAAACCCCTGCAAATTAGATTCCTATAGAAACGCCATCGTATTAGAATAAGCACATTAATATAAACCTGTTCTTTGCCTTGCAGCCAGAATTACTGTCAGAGCCGCCGTCACGGTGAATTAATCACCTTTTCGCCGATCAGAATCAAAACTTTGAAAGTAATGAGGAATAGGTTCTTTTAATCGTGTTGGTCAATTGTACTTTGTTATTATAAATCAGTACCTTTTGCATATACTTACCTTCAGTATGTGTTTTTGTTGGCTTGTTTGTTTGTTTTTTGTAGGTCTCTGGGTCTGGCTGTTCCGCCACGAGTGCGTTTCCTGAATAAGGCCCAGAAACAGAAGGACGAGGTGGTCAGCGCTGCTGCTGAGGCTGATTCTGACGACGAGCTAAAGAGCTTCAAAGCACACTTCAGAAACGACCGAAGCAGCAACCTTGATACTCAGTCTGAAGAGATGACGATGATGAGGAGGAGGAGGAGAGTGATGAGGGAGAGTCTGGAGGCCAGCTCTGTGGTGCTGATGATGATGATGATGAGGATGAAGACCTGAAGGATCTGGACCTGCTGACAGTGAAACGGAAAGATGTGTTTAATGTCCAGGAGGAGGACGACGAGGAGGAGGAGGACGAGGTAAAAGGTGTAAAATGGTTGAGTATTGGTTGCAGATGGTAAATACAAAAGTCATATGTCTAGCCACCTTTTCATCATCATCATCATCATCTAGATCAGAATCCTCACAAAAACTATGCGATTTTAGCCCGAATAGTTTGCATGTTTTTAATTAGTGCATATTAGAGCTGGGCGATATGTCATAAATTCATTCATTCATTCATCTTCCTCTGGATACACCCTGGATGGAATGCCAACCCATCGCAGGGCGCACACACACACACATTCACACACTAGGGACAATTTTCTAAGGTGCCAATCAACCTACCGTGCATGTTTTTAAACCCGGGGGAAACCGGAGATCCCAGAGAAAAACCCCCTGAGGCACGGGGAGAACATGCAAACTCCACACACACATGGCTGAGACGGGAATCGAACCCGGACCCTGGCGGTGTGATGTGAACACGCTAACCACTAAGCCACCGTGCCCCATATGTCATGAATTGAATTTATTTATTTATGGGGAAAATGTGTGCGCTATTTGTACCTGGTTGTGATCTGTGTTTTGGTTTTTGCCGCCATCATGTTTATCCCTCAGCGCCACACACGCTTCCCCATTCAACAACATGCTACTGTTTGAGGTGATGGAATAAATTCGTCGCCACAAATCTTACAGCGGGGCTTTGGCTTGTTAAACGTCTGAAGTTGCAAACCCGAACCGTTTCCATGCGACTGATGAAACCACGCCCCTCTTGGAAACGAGCTCTTTGGATTGGTCAGAGCTCTGCCATGTTGTATTTCGTATTTCGCAAGTATAATGCAGGGTGGGAGGTGGAGAACTACGGAAGCTCGCTGGGCCAAACCGAGGTGAAGTCATAAAATAGGTTTTCGTTTTTTCCAACATCGACATAAACTATAAACTCAATAATGACTTTATCGCCCAGCTCTAGTGCATACCACAATTTCCTCACCAGGCTATACACATCTCTCTTTGTCTCTCTCTCACCCTCTCTCTCACCCTCTCTCTCTCACTCTCTCTCTCACTCTGTCACTCGCTTTCTCTTTCTCTCTGTCACTCTTTCTCTCTTGCTCTCTCAGTATTTCACTAAAAGTCTCATAAGTGGGGAAAACTGCTTCCTCTCTCTTTTAATTACAAGCAATGTTAATCAGTTTCTAGAAAGAAGACTTAAACATTGAATTCATTTATTATTCGAATATGGAATAATTTGGTAAAAATGGTTTAAACACCAGCACAACACTATTGGCAGCATCAAGTTTTCAGAAAACATTGTTTATTATTTTTAATTATGAATTTTGATTATTTCCAAGTCTTGGGGGGGGTTCTGAGGTGTCGGAGATAACGTTCCTGTTTTCAGACTTTATTTAAAGTAATAAGGATGTGCATTTCGTTTGTCTTCCTCTTTTTGACCAATATGTTCCTTTAATTGGGTATTTAACTGAATATCAGCATGGTATGATTGCAGAAAACAAATTGAACTATTAAGACAAAGTCTTTGAAGGTCTATATAGTAAATTAAACCTTCAAATATACTTTCATATACAGTATAGTGTATGTAGGTTTGAAGACATGGCTAAGAGAGCTCCTTTAAAACAACGTTGAATTATAAAAAATAAATGAAAAAAATGGATTCAATTCACCTTTTTATTATAATATTTTCTTAACAGATGAGAAAAGTGGGAAAACTAAATTTGCGAGTCGTTGGAGTATTTGCAAAGAAAAAAGGAAAAAAAATCATTGATTTATAACATATTTAATTGCAGTTAATATTTTCATTTATATTCACACTGCATTAATGTCAAGGCCACTATGTAGAAAAGGAAAGTGCATTGCGACCACAGTGAGCAACATGTTTACTTTTTTAAGCCTTTGTTGGACACTCTAGACATGACAAATTATGTAAACGCACCTCCGTTTACCTCCAGCACACGGGGCGGATCTCCTCCCCTGCAAGTCTTTCAAGTTTGGAAACCAGTCAAAACTATGAGTCATAAACGTCTGAGACATGCAGGAACCCAAACGCCGCTGTTTGTCGCCGCACATTGGCTATCTGTTGCTTTGTATATCGTTATCATACACTATAGGTTTTAACGAGAATGTTGAGGTATGAGCGCGTGTGTATGAATTGTTGCGTCAGTTCTAAGCAATGATTGACGAGGGCCGAATGTTCCCTGCAGGTGTGAATGTTATCTCTGCGCATGAGCCGGCGAACTGCTGCAGAAGTATTGACTAAGGGGGGGGGTGGGGGGGGGGGGGGGGGGGGGGGGGGGGGGGGGGGGGGGGGGGGGGGGGGGGGGGGGGAAAAGGGGGGGAAATGCAATTTGTCTTGTAGCTTTGCTCCTCAACACGAGAGCAGGATGTACGGTACACCGTGTGCGAGTCGTTATCACAAACGCACAATTTAACACTTTAGCCTTTCGTGCCGTCACATTTAGAAATGGTCCTGCTTTAATGCATTATGCACGCAAGTTAGGATCATCCGTCTAATGTATGTGTTACGACTGTGCTTACTTCGAGTATTTCTATTCATTTAAACCGTCTCCTCCTGTCCTCCCATCTATCGTGCCTTTCATCTCGAGGGTTTTCGACTTTTTGCCACCTCTTTACCCATAAAATAACTTCCTCTGAGCCTCCTGAGCAGCGATTGCTTTTATGAGCATAATTCTCCATTGGTTGCTGAAAGCTATTATGCACATATTTAAAATGCTCTAGCTGTTTATTTCCTGGCCATTTCCACTGATTGAACGCATTCGATTCAAGGCATTATTTCTAGGCCTAATTGTTTTTAAGTTATTGAGGTTTGCATTAAACCTCGGGACATAAAGGAGAGGAAAATCACTATAAGACAGTCGTACGTTACTGTAGCATCGGTTTACAAGCCTGTATCCAGTTCGTATCCGCAACGGAAACAGTTAAACCATTATCGACGTGGGAAATCAATGTACACTCCCTGCTACACACATGTATATGGATTCACCAAGGTAATGTATTGGAAATGTATTGTTTACAACGTAGTTCTCACCAGTTAATCTTTGTATTGGGTTTATTTATTTAATTCATATATAAATTATTTAAAAATTTTGATGTACAAGGGTCAGATAGGGCTGGATATAATGCTGTAACTATAATGTAATTATAATAATAATAATAACAACACTGAATACAATAGCTCTTTCTACTTATTTTTAACAACGTAATATTTCATGCAGTTGTTTAGATAATGTTTGATTTGTCATTTTTAACCCCCCCCTTCCTTTTTTTCTGTAGAATCCCAAGGACAACAGTAAGAATGTTTCCAAGTTTAAAGAAGCAAAGAAAACACAGAAAAGAAACTTCAGGGTGAACACCAAGAAAGTCTTCACTGAGGATGGAGAGGTTCGTGTGATCGTCTTTGAGGTGTTCCGCACTAGGAAACGACCTTTGGTGCTCACATTAGCTTGTGTTGTGTTGGCTACAGGCAGTGCAGCAGTGGCCTCCGCTGCAGAGGACTTTAGTTCAAGATGAGGAGGAAGACGACGAGGAAGAAGCAGGCATCAACATCGAGGCGGCAAAGGAGCGTCTGCGCAGGGAGGACCAAGAGGTCGACAAGAAGGAATACAGCAGGAAGATTAAAGAGAGACACCGGGTACGCCGTAATGCTTTCATGTTTATTACCTTTACAATTGCAATCTCCTGTCTGATTGCATGGCTTGTTCTAAGCAATTTAAGGGATAGCTTCGTTTATCATATTTATGTTTGCGTTTTTAAGTCCTGGTCTGATATACAGTGTGTTCTGAAAGTGTACTGACTCCTTCACTGTCATACTCCTCCTTGCTTTAAAATGGATTCAGTTACTTTTCCCTCATCGAGCCTTCAGACGAAACACTCATTAAAAAGCATAAGCATGAACCGCTATTCAGACCAATTATTCCGATTGTGTTGAAGGACCTTGGCAGTGATTAAAAAGAGCTTTAAATCTTCGTTGGTTAGACGCATTAAACGAACCACTCCTGAATTCAAAGAACCTCTCTGGTTCAGTCAGGAGGAGGATCTATCAACTGTAAAGCTATTTTCAGGATTCTCTAGAGATGGGCCGTTCAAGGACATTGTCCCGGCCGTGTGAGGCTTTCGTTTATAGCCTGGAAGAACGTGCTTTAGGTTTCGTGTCTTGACTTTATTTTAATATTACTATATTTCCATTACAAATAAAATATTACTAATATTTTTTTTTTTAAAGATGGTTTTTATATATATATATATGTATGTGTGTGTGTGTATATATATGTGTGTGTGTGTGTGTGTGTGTGTGTGATGATATATATATTATATATATATATATATATATATATATATATATATATATATATATATATATATATATATATATATATATATTTATAAAGTATATTTACATTTTTACACACACACACATATGTGTGTGTGTATGTACGGCATTTGGCAGACGCCCTCATCCAGAGCGACTTGCAATTGAGGGTTAAGGGCCTTCGTCAAGGGCCCAGTAGTGGTACCTTGGTGGTGGTGGGGTTTGAACCCATGATCTAACACCTGAACTACTGGACTACCATATGCACACACACACATATATATATATATATATATATATATATATATACACATACACATTTGTTTTATAATATATTTGTCCCTAGTTGCTCTGCACGAGGAATCATTTGCCATATAATGCTTGAAAATGCTGATTATGGAATTGCAGTATGATAATTACTTTCATACTATAGAAATGTATAACTACTCGTACTCTCGCCATTGGCACGATTACCTCTGGTTTGAAAATAAACAAACGCTCTGCCCAGCACTTTCCTTACACTTATTATGCCGGGCTTTATTTCTTGAAATGGAGCCAGTTTGATGTAGCTACTGGGTAAACTAAAAGGAGCCCTTCTGTGTGTGGTGATCACATGTTGAGGCAGATTGGAATAGCTGAGATACCTGTGTAGGGTGCACAGCGTTGAGCTTCAGGCACTGTAATGGAAGCGGGCTCTTGAGTTATTACTGCAGATGCAGCTTTATGATGAGATCCTAAATGATTTCTTTCCAGCAAGTTCGTACAATTCCTGCCTCTTTTTTTTTTCCCCTTTACTTCGGCATCAGCAATTCTCTTCACTATCGAAGACCAATTTATGTCGACTAGCGGAATTCACATTTTGTTATTGATTTATAATGAACTCTACTATGAAGAGGCATGAAACAGTGGCTTGTGCAATTATTTAATAAAGAGCCCATGAACTTTGATTTCATCGTGTCCAGTTTGCCCCATCCCCCATCCATTTTCTTGTTTAGCTGTGGAATAAAGCAACTTCTGTGAAGAAATACAGTTCCTATTCATACCCCTTACATAATTTCCCGACTTCGGGCAGATATGGAAGAATGGCTCCGAGAATAACGTCTCTGAATAGAGTCACAGGTGCATCTCCTGCTTGGCAATTAAAATGATATCAGTCTTGGCCAAACACTTCGCTTGACACAGCGCTCGCTTTCTCCTCCTGATCAGAGTCACTCATTTCTATACAGATGACACTTCTTTTTTTTTTTTTTTTTTTTTTCTTCTCATCTAATTGAAGTGTCTGATAGAAGACAGAAAGAAGCTACATATAAGTGCTTCCATGGATCCATTAGCCTCATATTAATCCAAAGATTCAGTCTTGTTTATATTTGGTCAGGCGTAACCAACTTGGCCAAACACAGAAACGTGGCTAGCACTGTTCAAATTAGCAGGCAATCAGAAGATACACGTAGTTTAATTCGCAAGCCGCTTACCATGTTTGCGACTGTCTGCCGTTAATGACAGCCTTGTCCTATACACATGTCAATCTTTCTCAATCAACGCCTTGCGGTTGTTCAGAATTTATAATAGCTTTGACATTTATCAGTCTAGCTAAACATAACCTATGTGTTTATTTTCCCATTAGTACTCTGCATAAATACATCTGAGAAAAATGTAATACTTCCAACATTTTAATCGTTTTGCACTAATTCTGTCTTTACATTGTCCACGCTAAAGCCGTTATTTGTCATTAATCATTAGCTAGCCTTTTCTGCGAATTCCAATTCGCCAGTTGCCTGGCAACAGTCTTCTCGCGGCTTTAACCGCGTGTACTCGGGTGTTTGCTTTCCCATGTTGCAAGCATGAATTCCATTTCGATCAAGTCAGACATGCTGTATGGTCATGGCCGTGCATGTAATGGCACTTTGCGCTCATTGGATACTCAAGAGTGATATTATAGAGAGCAGAAATGTTACACAGGGGTGTGCATGTCACTGCAACACATGCAGACTAATAAAAAAAAAAAGAAGCATTTTGTTAACTAAGACCCGCCCCCTTAGTTCTAGTTAAAGGAACTCAATGCTTCAGCATACACAGACATTTCTGATCATGCTCCCAAATTTGTGGGAAGAGTTTGGGGATGGTCCGTTCCTGTTCCAATATGACTGCACACCAGGGCACAAAGCAAGGTCCATAAAGAACTATCCTATTCTATTAAAATACATGGATGAGTGATTTGGGTCTGGAAGAACTTGCACAGACCTCAATCTGATAAAACACCTTTGGGATGAATTATCTCGTCCAATATCAGTGAGGGCGTAGCTCAGTGATTACGGTCCTGGGCTTAGAAGGTCAGGGGTTCGGGATTCTGGTATCTCCAAGTTTGGGTCCTTGATCAAGGCCCTTAACCCTGTGTGCTCCAGGGGCGCCGTATCATGGCTGCCCTCTGACCCCATCCTCCAAAAACAAGCTGGTATATGCAAAGAAAAAAAAATTCACTGTTCTGTAATGTACTGTATATGTGGCAAATAAAGGCTATTCTATTGTCTGACCTCTGGAATAATGATCAAAAATTCCCAGACTCAAAAAAAAGTGTTCCCAGAAGGCTGGGCCAGCATCATATTAAACACTATGGATTAAGAATCAGAAGTTACTCTAGTTCATTTGCATGTACTTTTGGCAATATAGTATATATTGGCAATACGTGTGTGAGTCGTTTTGTCTGTGAATAATAAAGCTTGTCTACACATCATTTCATTCCTATTTCTGCCCTGCAGCGTAACACACTGACGCTCTAATCCAGTGATTAGCAATTCATACGCAATCAGATCAGACCCTCTCTAGTTGCTTGTCTGTAGTCTTTCTCCTCACCACTCCTCCAAGCAAACGTATTGATGATTTGCACTGCTTGATAAAACATGTAGACATTTTTTCCTCCAGCAGTCTGGGATCCAAAAGGAGTCGAGCTAATCCGAGTCGCTTCCACAACACCGATCCAGTTGCTTTGTGGCTGCGTCTTTTCATCCAAAATGCACCAAGAGCATCACAAATCAGGCATTTATAGATCTCAGCCTAAAAGCTTTTTCCATCACTCTGTGTATTGGATATGCATAACTATACATCAGCATTCACTGGTCCAAAAAGAAAGATTTATGCATGCATGTCATTAAAAGAGTTGTTACCTATATTTCCATCATCCCCCCCCTCCCCCCATCCCAGAATGGGTTTGGGTGTCTCATGACTGATGGAGTGAATTCTCACTGAGTGGTTGCGTTATGTTTTTTTTAAAGAAATTAAAAGCTTCGTGAAATACAATCCATCTCCTCTCAACGGTTATTGTGCTTACATTTTTTAATAGTTTGTTTACTTTTCAGTAGTGCATTAGAGAAGGCGGTTAATGTTTGTTTGTCTCCTCCGTTTTGGAGGACAACCATGAGTCAACCCGTGCCCTGTCTGGCCTTTCCATCTGAATTTTTATCACTCCCCACCTATTTGTCCTCCCCCCGTCTCTTCATCCGCCACTGCTGCGTGCCGCTTTTGCTCTTTAGTGTGACTGATGAGATGTTTGCTTTCGTATCATGCTCGGCTTGCGTAAGGGCACTGGGGGTGCAGAGCTTGTGCTGGCTTCCGTTTCAGTGCAGTTCATCAATCTGTTTTGTGTGTCCCAAACAGGAGAAAAGGCTGAAGGAAAAAGCGGAACGAAGAGAAGCAAGCAAAAGGGCTAAAGAGGTAAGTTGCAGCTTCTTCATTCCCATCATACGCTAATGATATGAACTGATTGGTCCTCGTCAGTGAACTGTGCTTCGACTAAAATGAGAGTAGAGTAAATTCCCAGGGTATAGCGAGGGTCACGCTCCAAGACTGTCGCGATATGTGGAAAAATCACGCAAGTACTTTATAATGTTTATTACTTATTAAAAATAATACACTTGTGTGTTTTGAAAAACGTAATTCCTAAAACATTCGTTCTCTGCGAATTTGCGATATTTCGATACGATCACGATATACATATACAGTGGTGCCTCGGCTAACATTCATTCATTCATCTTCGACCACTTTATCCGATCTTCCCTCGGGTCGCGGGGAGCCTCTGCCTATCTCGGGCGTCTTTGGGCATCAAGGCAGGGTACACCGTGTATGGGGTGCCAACCCATCGCAGGGCGCACACACACATTCACACACTATGGACAATTTTTGCTATTTAACCTTTTGGACTAGGGGAAACCGGAGAAAAAAACCCCTGCAAACGCCACACACGGCGGAGGCGGGAATCGAACCACCGACCCTGGAGGTGTGAGGCGAACGTGCTAACCACTAAGCCACCATACCGCGCCTCGGCTAACGTGTTTCTGCTAACGTCGTATTCAGGTTACCGTCATGTTCGGTTAACGTTTGCTCCGTAAGCGTTAGCGTCAGGATTCTATCTGCTCAGCAGCGTCGTGCCGTGTCATGGGCAAGGGTTCCCCCATCTGTCTCTCCAGGACAGTCGGTCAGTCAGGCCCACATGTAGTGTAAATCAGACATCTACTTGTAACCCATAGAATACACTATTTAGTCCTTAGAGTGGTGCCTCGGCTAACATCCGTTTCAGCTAAAGTCACATTTTTGGCAACAGATCAACGACATTAGCCGAGGCACCACTGTAGTTATGTTCCATGTTCCATATGACATGTTTTCTACACTCCCATGCTGACATGTTAAAAGAAGCTTTCAGGCCTTAAACCTAACATATTTCCCCAGTGCGAGGAACAGTGTGTGTGTGTG
>JACRUU010000024.1:11256956-11306956 GCA_030449085.1 Kryptopterus vitreolus
TGCAAGGCAGATGGAATGTGGCTGGTTTTAAAAGGTCCACCATCTGTGTGGGTTTTTTTTTGTGTGACTGAGGAGCTTCTAAATTTGACCAAAGTCAAACTTTTCACCAACGAACCCAGTTAAAGGTGCATTTTTTTTCCCCCCTTCCAACAAATCAAGTAGCAAAGCGGCATGCTAGAAGACAGACATGAGCAATTTGTGAATATCATAGCAAAAATGCGCGCGATCTTAATATAAACGTCTGGTCGGAAAAAGAGACGGAGAGAGAGCTGTGTATTGAGAGAGTGGTCAGCTTTTGAACGAGTGAGGGAAAGAGAGATAATAGTGGGCAGATAGACATGCATGTATGGGTAAAAATGGAGGTTGCAGAGAAAGTGACGGACAGGTAAACGAACGAGAAACCGCAAGAGACGGGAGGGCAGGAATAGAGAAATGTGTGGAGAGAGGGAGATGGGCAGGGAAAGTCAATGAGAGACGAGAAAGAAAGAAGGTGAAAGGAAATCAGATGGGGGGGGGGGACAAAGAAAAGCTAAGAGTGCTAACGAAGAAGAAAGATAGACAAGGAGAGATAGAGTAACCCGGGAATAATACACCGGTTTACTGATCATTATAAAGGGCTGCGGCCGCCTTTTGCCGTGTGATTAATGGCAGTTCATTTGCGGTCATGTGACGTGAGGAACTAATCAGAGCCATCAGTCACACTGTCATTGTGGGAAATGATTACAAAAACGTGCAGGAAAACTTTTGCTTGCTTTGAACACACACACACACACACACACACACACAGGAATCCTTTCTCGTACAACAAACGAGCCTCTTCCGGTCCGGAATATCAATACTGAAAATACAGACACGTCTCTGATGAGGCCATAAAATACAAAATGCCCCCCCCCCCTCTTTCCTCCCAGTTATTCATGCACAGATGCAGGCTGTGTGGTGCAATTGCTATTGGACCTGTGTATGTGCGTACATGTCGTTTATATATACACAAGAACCGATGAGACGTGCTCTACGGGATAGATGACATGAATTTCAAGTAGTCGCAAGCTGCAGCCGTTTCTAGGAAATGATTTTCCCCGGCTGTAGCGATGGCGCGGATTTTGGGGAGGGTGAGATTGAGGAGTTATTTAAAGCAGGGAGCAAAAGTGATGAATGTGTAAATGAGAACGCGCTCGGTGTTGCGACGGGTGAGGCAGGCGCCGAGGGCCGAGTTCAGCAGGTAGTGGCGGAGGAGGAGGGGGGGGGGAACACGCACGCACCTAATGCATTCTAATCACACCTTGCTTAACAGTAAGTGTGCAGCCATTTATATCCCGAGTTATCGCTGGTTGGAGTTTATTCACACTCTCGGGGATTCTTTATTTATTTATTTGTTTGTTTTTTTTTTGCAGTGGATTGTGCTTTGTTTGCTCTTCCTACCAATTCCCTGTGACACACTATTCCTGCTTTGTCTCTCATCAGTCATTTCAAATCATCAGAGCTTTGCACATGTGGACCGAGTTTTGAAACCACAAGTGTGTCAGCAGAATTTTTAATGAATCTCTCCCTCTCTCTCACACACACACACACACACACACACACACACACACACACACACACAGCTCAGGAATTCTGTTTTATACAATCCCTCAATACACACAAACTTTCACTCAAATATCCAGCTTTATATACAGGTTTGTTCTTTGATTCATCTCAGCAGGGATGAACAAGTTTTTTTTTTTTTTTTTACGATCATGTTTATTATGCAGCATCTAAAAATTCTGATTGTTGATCATGGTCACCGCTGCCTCTCATTGTGCATCGGGTATCATTAAACATGAAGCAGAATTATTGTTCTAAATAACGGCAGTAATTACAATTACACTATGTGTAAAATCTTTTGTTATTTGTATGTGTGTGTGTGTGTATATATATATAGCACTATATATATATATATATATAGCACTATATATATATAGCACTACAACACCAAAACCTGTTCCAGCATGGCAATGCACCTGAATTGGAACACTGACTGCACCCCAGGCCTCCGCACTATACTGTTTATCAGTCCCTGAATGTCAACAATTCCTCCAGTGTAACTTTGGCTGGACACAATATTCCTGCCATATCATTACCCACTAGGGTTGGGAATTGAAAAATATATTAAGAAAATGAATCTTTTGCAATCTTATGCAAATTTCGATTCCTCTTATCGCGCCGAATCTGCCGGGACCTTCCACATGTCCAGTCTACCAGGACCTTATGTGGTAATAGATCAGTTTATAAGATGGAATTTGGGAAGCATGCAAAAAAAACGAAGATGAAGCTAAGTGTAATTTATTGTGATAAACTAATATGTTACAAGCAAGGTGACACGACTAACATGACTAAGCATCTGTGGTTTGTAAACTAAGAATAGATAAAAATCGGTATTGATAAAATAAAAATGATTCCCATCCCTACACCACAACAGCGGGGCTTTGCCTTATTGAACGTTTGAACCATTTCTAGACGACTCTATGGATTCGTTAGAGCGCCGCCGTGTTGTATTTCGTATTTCACAAGTGTAACGCGGGGTAGGAGGGGGAGAACTACGGAAGCCCGCTGTGTCAAACCAAGGTGAAATCATGACATTTGTTTTTTCAACATTGACATAAACTGTAAACTCGAATTAATAGAGAATAACGATTAATCTCCAAGCTAGTCGAATATTAAACTCGAGTTCACCAGCCATATAGAAACAGGTTTAGGTTTTCTTCTGATCATTTTAAGCTGAGAAAGCGAGATGTGTCCATTTATCTTTCTTAACCATACAGCATTTTTGAAAGCGTTTCACAAGGCGTATTATGAAAGCTCTTTATCTCACTGCCCTGCTACATATACACACATAAGTAATGTCCTTTGTTTAAAACAGGAGAAGGAAAAGAAAAAGAAGGCTGCCATTGGGGCCGGAGACGACGACGACGACGATGAGGACAAGGAGGTGGTGGCGTACCTGTCAGGCGCCGATGATGAAGAGTTTGACCCCAGCACTCTCCCCGACCCTGACAAAGTGCGCATTTCGGAGGATGAAGATGATCAAAGGTAAGGATTTTCTGAAAAGGCTTGAAATGAAAGGTTTTCATATCGCTTCTTTCCCTCGGTGAAAATCCTGCGCCGCTGCTATTCTACCGCTTCTGCGTCATCCTCGTGCACGGCTTCTCTTTATTACTCCCTGTCTTTTCATTCTATCGCAAATCTGCATGGATTCCTAAAGCCTCATAAGGATTTAATTCAATTTCGTTTGAATCGCCGTGCACTTTAAATTCAGACGATATTCTTCGCCACAAGTCTTACCGAGGCTCGCTTTCCGTAATTAAAACTAAGAATAGGAGTCTAAGATGAGTGGGGGAGAGTTTTTTTTTTTTTTTTTTTTTTTTTTTTTTTAGGAAGTCCACAGAGGAAGATTATCCACTGCAGCTCGAAGGTGAATGTCGGACATAAACCGCCGAGTGATTTGTATGTCGCAGTCGAGAGAAAGCAATTTAGAAGCCAAATGACTGCACTGAACCTCTAAACTGCAACTTTTGTCATCTTTAATGAACCTATAAGTTCTTTTGCTTTCCCGGGATGCCTTATTGTTAAAAAGTTTGCATCCCCTATTGTTTCTGGCTAAGTGGGAAAAGAAAAATGGCGCTCTATTGTACAAATTCCCCGCGAGGGGGAGAAAAAGCACAAAAGGGCTCGTTAAATTGGTTGATGAGGATAAGCACCAAGTGAAGGGAGTATCGTCTTCTGTTCATTTCTCACAGACGTGTAGAAGCATTTATTCATCATCATCTACCGCTATATCCGATCTTCCCTCGGGTCACGGGGAGTCTGTGTCTATCTCAGGCGTCTATGGGCATTAAGGCAGGATACACCCTGGATGGAATGCCAACCCATCACAGATCTCACACACACACACACACACACACATTCATACACTAGGGACAATTTTACAAGGTGCCAATCAACCTACCGTGCATGTTTTTGGACCGGGGGGAAACCGGAGAACCCGGAGAAAAACCCCCATGAGGCACTGGGAGGACATGCAAACTCCACACACACACATGGCCGAGACGGAAATTGCACCCGGACCCTGGCGGTGTGAGGCGAACATGCTAACCACTAAGCCACCGTGTAGAAGCAATGCAATGAAAATTTATGTCGACTACGTCACCCTGTCTTTGTCACGAATGCGCCTTTTAATTTAGTAGTGTCATTTTGAATGAACAGCCCGCAAGGCGACCCATGAAACTCGTGAGAAACCATAGTCTTTAAAAAGAGATTGACAATTTGCATTAATTATGCTAAGCCCTTAGCTAATCAATCCCATAATCAACTGTGATTAGTTCGTGCGGGAAGACAAAATATCATCATGCTAAGGAAAATAAATAAATTGTGCGGCCGAAATCGTAGCATCACTCAACAATCCATTTTTTTTTCTCTCTCGTCGTCTTTACTTTAGGGCGGATATATCAAGTGCTTGATTTTCTGCCGTGTGACTTTTGTGTGATGTGCTGAGACGTACAGTAAATCAGAAGCATTCCGTACTAAAGCGAAGCAGAACATCGAATCATAAGCCCCTAATTATCTCAAAATGAGAAATTGATTCTTGTTGTATTTAATTACTGCGAAGGCCCTCGCCGGGTCTGTTGGGTCCACACTTTGATTAGGTTTGCAGCCCAGTCACTCCTGTGCCCGTCAGCCTCGCACTGCACTGCATAATTGCTTCTCAGAAGCAGTTATTCCCTTATAGATGAACAAAATTCATTTATTATTGCCGCTGTAACGCATTGATCCCTGCGCTAGCGCTGGACTGTCTATAAAATGTGTAATTACATCCAGATTTAGAGCGGGAGAGACGCGGTGAGGGAGACGCTACATCTGGAGGGGGGGATCCCGTCTGCAAAACAGGGTTTCTGCGGTGTGCTTTTGTTCCCCTTGTTTTTAATTCAAGTGAAATTTGGGTCACATGGTCGCGAGCAGATTTAGCGCAGCCTAATTTTGTTTATTTGATAAACAAAAGTTGATTGATTTTTTTTTTTTTGACACGGCCGCCTGCCCTCGGCACCGCATGTCTCCGCTTCATGCGCGAAAGGTCAGAATTTCCGTTCTCAGCACAGCGTGTCGTACAGCAGGGGAAAAATCGCTCGCGCCTCTGACGCCGAATGCTTGTTCGGGATTTCCGAAGACGAGGTCGTTCTCACAGGAGCATGGTGCAGCTTTTTAAACATGAATAGGAGACCAGCAGGTTATTTTTGGTGATCTCATGCAGCTCTCTTAACATTACCGATAAACACACAAACACCATCCATACCATGCATATGTGTTGGTGTAGCTCGGTGGTTAAGGCGCTGGGCTGCTGATCGGAAGGTCAGGGGGGGGTGATTAAAGGTGATTCTGTTACAGGTGCCAAAACTTCCTGCAAGCTGGTCCATCACAAGGCAATAAGAAAATCTCAACCGTCTATTAATCAATTTAGTCACGTAATAAGGAAGCTGGAAAATACCATCCACCAGTTGTAATTAGCCACAGACGAGGCATGCTTGTTGTTTGTTTTTGTTTGTTTGTTTTATCATCACACTACACTGCATTTCTTTTCTGTTCAGAATATATGAGCTTTAGAAAAACATAACCGACAGGAGATCTATTCTCCATGGAGCTTTTCTTCCTATCATATACTTTTTTCCTCATTTATTCATTTTACTTATTTTATATATTCCCCCTCTTATTTTATTCCCTTTACCGCTTTCCTGTCATTTAAAAAAAAATCCTTTGCTTGTACCTTTATTTCTCTTTCTATCCTTTTTTTTTTGCTTTGATTTTTTTTTTTCTTTCCTCTTTTTCCATTCCTTTCCTCCCTCCACTCTTTCCTATCCTCCGCTACATGTGTTGTGTTCCTCTGGGTTTCCTTCAGTGAAATGCATCCATTAATTAATTCACCCCTTCATCTTCGGTAAGCTCTTTATCCTGGTCAGGATAACAGTGGATCCCGAGCTTATCAGAGCATCCCTCAATACATCCTCCTCCTCCTCCTCCTCCTCCCAGTTCCCTGCACTTCCCCTCACTGGTGTTTATTAGAAATGGAGGCAGGTGATCTGGGCCACTCCCCATGCCTGAGACAGCAGCCCTGACTCTGATTAATGCCCGTTGGCTGGCTGTTTACTGCATGGCTACACTTGGCGAATGCAGGAGAGGCTTTGGGCGCAGTAAATCTGAGCTCTCGGCCTCCGTCCACACACCCGCTTTAATACGGGGAGCGGGCGGCTGTGGCGTTCTGCGCGGGCCCAGTGCCAGGTCCTGCACTACAGCCGTGGCTCATTGATGTGTGCTACCTGGTCTCCCTGCTCTCTCTGCCGCTCTCTCTCTCTCTCACACACACACACACACACACACACACACACAACACACACACCACCTGTCACTGACTGCATTCTCCTGGCTCCACTCCACGTCCTCCCACCTCTGGAGCTGAGCTACTTTATCCCCTGTCTACCTGCATTACTCGCATCTTAAAATATATTGTTCAGCCCGTTCTATTACGGACGGCTCCGTCGATGCCTCTTGTTCGGAGCGGCTCGGAGCCAGCGCTTCCCCGTCCAAATTGATATTCAGCAGCGTGTCTCGGCGCTGTTAGGAACTGGCCAGTGATTTATGGGAGTGAGTGGAAGTCGACATGCCTTAAAAGGCTAATGATGTGTGCTTGCTGACTGTTAAACAGATTGAATGACATTTAATGCCCTTTCACGCGTGTCCCGGCGAAGGCGCGGACGCATGTCAGAACGCACACGCATGAGAGAACGAGCCACCGCGAGGCTTCAGCCGCGTTTACATGCAGGATAGTATGTCAATAATCATACTTTCTTACCTGGATAAAGATCCGGAGGGGAATGTATAGGAGAACGAGTCACTATTGAGTGCTCGGAATTCAATTTCCGTACGTCCACATTAATAAGGATCATTTGCTCGGAGGTTTATTCAGCAGAAGAAGAATGTTGTGGGACACAAATGTTCCCTCTCACTTTGAATATTATTGAATGGGACTTGTTTGTATAAACGTAAATGTATAATTGGGGGGGGGGGGGGGGGGGGGGTATTTTCAGTAAAAAAAAAAAATACTTAAAAAAAAAAAATAATTCCTTACATGCATACAACATTTTCACCATTTCTACAATTCATTGTCAAGTGTATTAATGGAAAGTTTCTTTTTTTGAAATCTATGTTTTGGTTTATTTATGTGAGCTGTGAATGAGAAACCATTAATATTGAATTTTAATTTATGTAGTGTTATGGCCCGGGGTGGACAGAGGTTCATATTTTTCTCTGCATGAAGATATTTAGGGGCAGATGAACGCCATAAATAGGAAGGGGGAATAGAAAGGCAAAATAGGCCATACAAAAAAAAAAAAAAAAAAAAAACCTGAAGCAAACACATTTTACAGCCGTTATTTGCCTCTGCTTCATGCTGATGCTTCATTATGAAATAGTGAAACAATGATCGAGGGGCGTTTAGATAAGAGGCTTAAATAATTCAGCATCAGGCCTAGTTGAGCTCATTTAGTGGGATGATGCACGGGTGTGCCCATGCATGCGCGTCTCTCATCACCCGGGATCTGGCGAGCTCTTTAAAGTCATCAGGAGCGCCGAGGGATTGCTTACGGCGGAGCTCGGCGCAAATTACAGATGCGCCGTTCGAGGTTCGGGCTGCTCGCGCGACCCGTAGCAGCCTGCAGAGAACGCCTAATTTGATCCGATAAGAAAAACACCCACAGCACACGCTTTTTTTTTTTTTGGTGGGATCTTGTAAGAGGCACCACCCCTCCCCTTCCCCCATCAAAACATGTGGATTGGGGTTGCTGTGCTAAATACTAAACCAGCTGTTCATTAGAGACTGCTCAGTTCCCTGCAGGACCACGTTAATCTTTTATACTTTGCCTTTTGTAAAGCAGTGATGGCTCTGAGCTGGCGGCGAGGAAGAGGGGCCACAGCACGAGTGATGAAGATGATGATGATGATGCTGATGATGGACATTGGGGGACAGGAAGGAAAAAGGCCAGGCGTGACCGCTCCGAGCCCGAGCCCCTGGACACCGGACTCTCCCTGGCCGAGGATGAAGAATTGGTGCTGCATTTGCTGGGAGGCCAGAGTTAGCTCCTTATTCAGGATCATGTGACCACAATGTCCCTCCTGTAATAGACTATAATTCTGTATTGTTCCTTTCATGCATTTATACTTTGTTGGATTAGATTGTGTCGTTTGTGAATAAAAAATTAAAAAAATAACATTTTTTAAGATGTGATTAAAGTTTCGCTCTGCCGCATTCCTCCGTCTCTGTGCAGCAGCCCGTCTTTGTCCGCCAGAGATAAAAGTAGGAATTGAAATTTCATGCGGATCCATGTGATCTATCAAGTGTCAGTGGGAGGCGCAGATAACCGCACTGTTATTTGCAATCTTGCAGCCCCTGGAATATTAAATCCTTGATTGCTTTTTGGGTCAATATTGGTCTTGTGAGCACAAGCGCCATGAATATTTGCTGACTTTTGATAAATGTAGACTTATTAAACCAGAACAGCTGCTTTTCATATTTAATGCAGGGATGGTTTGTGTATTAAAGCAAGTTTTATTCTTCGGAAAACTACAGCTCATACTTTATTTATTTATTTTTTGCTTTAACCAAACGAATGTCAAGTCAAGAGGTTTTATTGTCATTTCAACCACATATAGCTGAAGCAGTACACGGTGAAATGAGACGTTTCTCCGGGACCCTGGTGCTACACAAAACAACATATAACACAGACACAAGAACACAATGCTGAGGACGAGACTAAGTGTGTCCTAGCTACATAAAGTGCATCGCGGTTTGTGTAAACAGCATGCAGGTATTGCACTATATAGGTCATCTCATTCGATTTTAAAATGGATCCAAACAAGGTTACAAAAATAGCAGGGTCAAAAGTCTGATTTGTGAATTTCTTTACTGTTTGATGACTGTTTATAAACGGTGCTTGGCCAAGTACAAAGAGAGGGGGGTACGAAAAGGTACGAAAAGGTAGCTGAGTGTTCTTAATGCGCTGGGCTACTGATCGGGTTTTGCCAAGCTGCCACTCTTGGGTTCTTGAGCAAGGTCTTCATGGTTGACCCTGAGCTCTGACCCCAGCTTAGATATGCGAAGAAAGAATTCCATTGTGCTTTAATGTATGTGACAAATAAACTATTATTATTATTATTATAAAATACAGATCCAAAGAAAGCTTAACGTGCAGGTTGGTGAATTAGCTAGCCGAGTGTGCGCATTGTGTCCCATATAGAGTGCGTTCCTGCTTTATCCCCAGTTTTCCGAGGTCAGACTCTGGATCCACCAAGACCCTGATAAGGTTAAAGTTCTCCCTGGTTTTGACCAATCGGAATCGAGCTTTCGCGGCATTCCGTATAAAGAGCATGCCGCTATGCATTCGGTATTCGAATTGATCCAAACAGGGTCACAAGGTCAAAAGTCCATTTAAAAGCAAACAAATTAGTAGAAGGACAGCAAGAAGGCGTGTTTGTGGAGATGCCAAGCAGGACTCGTTCAGAGCGGAATAATATATAATATATATATATATATATATATATATTATATCTTGATAAATCGGGGCACAGCACAGGGGTCAAATGAGAAAATGAATGATGGATGATTAAGTACGGATGGAAAATTTGTCTTAATTTGAATATAATGTGCATGTATGAGAAGATACAAGAATTTAAATCGTTTCATTACTTTTTTTTTTTTTTAGCACAGTGATTAAGGTGTTGGACTCTGGACCAGAAGATCATCCGGGTTCAAACCCCACCACCTATCAAGCTTCCACTAGTGGGTCCTTGAGCAAGGCCCTTAACCCTCAATTGCTCACTTGTAAGTCGCTCTGGATAAGGGCGTCTGCCAAAATGCTGTAAATGTAAATACTGATAGTCAAGTACAGGAGGAGGTTTTAAAAGTCTCTGGTAAAATGAATTAAAAGATTTTATTTCAAAAGTAGGCATTACTGTGAACTGTTTCAGGGTCAGGGCTAGTAAGTGGAAATCACATCATATGAATATATTAATACAAAATCAATTTAAAATATTGTTATATAATGGATGTATATAGATTGAACATCGTCTATATTGAACGCAAGAAGAGAATCACGTGATCAGGTATGTCTCAGTCATGTTTACGTCACTGACTCACTGTCGCGTCCACGTTGCTTGGTGTTAGCATTATAAGCTAACCCACGTCTGTGGTACACGATAGCCAGAATAATTCAATTCAATTCAATTTTATTTATAAAGCGCTTTTTACAATGTGTCATCGTCCCAAAGCAGCTTTACATAATACTAATGTGTGAATAGTGAAAATCAGTTTAGCACTAATTGTTTCTTGTTGAGCAAGCCGAAGCGACGGTGGCAAGGAAAAACTCCCTGGGAATACGATATATATACCAATAGTAGGTTGAAAAAGACGTGCAATGACAAAAATAAAATAAAAATATGATAAATAAAAGAGATTAAAACTAAAGTAATGAGGCTGGATTTGAAAATGAATCTGTGTATAATTACACATTGAGATTCTTTACTCCGCCCCCAAATCTTCCTCATCATCAAGTTTATAACAGGATAATAAATCTAATACTAAAAGTTTAGCTCTCTACAATTAGCATGAAACACTGTTTTGTTTAAGTCTGTATGTTTTTATCTCCGTGTATCACGATATCTTTCAAGAAAATCCTTCTTTCCTGGGCCATCTTTGTTTGTTTGTTTATTTATTTATTGTCCCCGACTGTAAGTACACATTCAATAAGACACGTTCTTCTGGATGTGTTCAGTTTGTGTTACAATCTTCATTGTACTCTAAATTCCAAGATCTTTGCAGGATGTTTAATAATCTATGCTGGGATTTTTTTAATTTTTTGTCTAAAGGAAAAACACATTTAAGTGCCATCTGTATCTTCTTGTCTTTTAACTGCGCTCGTTGTTTATTTATTTATTTTAATGCACAACATTGTGCATCTGTCCGATCTCGGGCCCCTTTCCACTTGGCACGCAGGCGCTTTTATTTCCTCCATTCTGCTTGCTGAGTTTGAAATAGAAATGTCTAGAAGGGAACGAATGGTTTGTTATTCTACGTCAAAGCACAAAGGCCATCTGCTGAAGTATGTGTTTATCAGCATTCACCCAGCTCATCTCTGGAGAGCCTGTTCTTTTGCCTCTTTGAGAAGAATTGACTCTCTGCCATGGTCTAACGCACACGTGACTTTTGAAGTAGCAGACACGGCGAGCCGCAGGATTTGTGCCACGGAGGACTTTATTAGAATTTGCCCTAGTTGTGTCTTTTTGATTACCGCGGCTCGGCGATATATACGCCGTGGCTCTTCGTTTGTCGTGTCTGTTTGGGTGCTAATTATCTGGCCAGGCCAGAATGTGGAATGGTGCAGATGGTCGTGTGAGATCGCAAGACGAAGCGCGGTTGCCAAACAGTTTGATCTCGATTCAGAAGTGGTTTGTTGTCACAGTAGATGGGCAAAGTAAGATACAATCCTGCATGTGAGAGACATCAACGTGGCGCGTGTTGGTGACACTAGTCACTTTACACTTTATCCACTATATATATATGTGTATATATATATATATATATATATATATTATATATATATATATATATATATAATATATATTAATATATATATATTTTTTTTTTTTTTTTTATCTACATTTATCTATAAAGTCTGCACTATTTTTGTTTTTTCCTTTTGTTATTTTGGACGGTCTTAAAAAGCATTTCACTGCATGTTCCTACTATATATAAAAGGTAGAAACACTGAATATTGGCTTGGGTGTGGTTGGGTGTGGCTGTGTCTCTTTGTTATATTGCTGCTCGTGACGCGTACTGACAGTATGACAGTATCTCCAGCCCATCAATCAATCACTGCAGTGGTTCCCTTTCCGGGGCGCGATTTTTATTTATTTATTCATTTATTTTTACTCAGCAACAAATAGGATTTAAAATGTAGAGAAGTATAAATAAAACATACTTAAGTAAAAGCACATATTATAAAAACTACTTTTCAAAAGCTAAAGTACAAAAAAAAAAACTACTCAATTACAGTAACGTGAGTAAACAAAATGCTGTAAACAAAGAATGCTTTCAAAACATGGAAGTGTTAATTATTTTCTTTCATCAATGAACAAAATGCAGTGAATGAAACAAAAGAGAAATGTAAATAAAATCAATATTAGGTGTGAACACACTTTACCTTCAAATCAGCAGCAATTCTTCTGGTACACTTACACACAGTGGAGGGAGGGTGGTATCTCAGTGGTCTAAGGCGCTGGGCTGCTGATCGGAAGATCCGGGTTCGAGCCCCGGTATGGCCAAGCTGCCGCCCTTGGGTCCTTGAGCAAGACCCTTAACCCTCTGTGCTCCAGGGGCGCCGTATCATGGCTGACCCTGCGCTCTGACCCCAACTACCAACATCAAGCTGGGATATACGAAGAAAAGAATTTCACTGTGCTGTAATGTATATGTGACCAATAAAAAGGATATTATTATTATTATTATTATTATTATTATATTACAGTGTTTAAAGAAACTCGGCTGGTAGGTTGTTCCAGCTTGGAGAAGTAATTTACACAGTAATTTTACAGCGTTTTTGCCTCAAACTTATGCACAGTACTGTATATGTGTGTAGGTGACAAATAAAATTTGAATTGTGCAGGCGAGCCGAAATTGTTCTGTCCCACTCTTTTTTTTGCAGCTCATCACGTCCTGCCCGGAGATCCGGTTCCTTCCTATTCCTCCGCTTTAATAAAGCCTTTAATAAACCGCTCGGCTCAGAAAGATGTGGGGGGAAAAAAAAACAGTTCAATTCCGCACCCGGGCCGTTCCTGAATGACAATAGACCAGAAGCACAATGGGAAGATGATCATTAGAGCTAATGCGCAGATCACAGGCGCTCTCTCATAGATGCTTGCTGTATATAAATGCCAGCTTCCTAGGATGCAGGAGCATCGCATTTATTTACTTATTTATTTATTTATTTATTTATTTATTTTAAAAGAAGAGTCCGACCACAGACTATAGTGTGGGAAGATCTGCTTTTCATGCATGGTTTTATTGCCCAGTGCAAAGCTGTTCTACACAGCATTGGATTTGTGCCTTGGCATAGGATACACCATTTATTGACGCGGGTAATTACAGTATATGGATCCGTGCCCGTGCCTCCTGGGAGAGGAGATGTGCTTGCTTGTCACAGTCCAATGGGCCAACGCGGATTTATCGTATTTGGATCGTCTCCCTCGGTGACTCACTCGCAGGGTGTGAGAGCAGCTCCTAAAACCGCGGGGCTTTGTGAACGTCTGAGTTAACGAGTTGGCCTGGGGGAAGCTTTGTGTTTTATTCACTCTTCACTTCTACGCGTCGTGTATGTTTTTTTTTTCCATGTACACCGAAATGCATTGAAATGTAGTTCAAGTTTAAACAGTAATATCACGCCATTTTCCACTTTCACCTCAAACACAGTTGAACGGTAAAGATATGATGCGTGTCTTTGACAAGCGGTGTGCAATTAAGTTCGTAACTACATAATCACACACGCATCATAAATCATGTGGCATCATCTCAAGTATTATACTTTTGATTATGTTCATATATTGAATGTCGGGACACGGTGGTTTAGCGCTTCGCACGTTCACCTCACACCACTCCAGGGTCGGGGGTTCGATTCCCACCTCCGCCATGTGTGTGTGGAGTTTGCATGTTCTCCCTGTAGCTCGGAGGGTTTCCTCCGGGTTCTCCCGGTTTCTCCCCGGTCCAAAAACATGCACGGCTAGGTTGATTGGCACCTTGGAAAATTGTCCCCAGTATGTGAATGAGTGTGTGTGTGTGTGTGTGTGTGTGTGCGCGCCCTGTGATGGGGTGGCATTCCATACAGGGTGTATCCTGCCTTAATGCCCGAAGGCACCTGAGATCCTGAGAGAGAAGATTCGGATAAAGCGGTAGAAGATGAATGAATGAATCTGTGAGGTTTAGAAGAGGGATAATTTTAACATGCTGAATTGTCTACCTGAGTGTGTGTGCAGGAGTACATTCGTTTTCCCTATGCCCTCTGTTTTCGCAGCTCGAATCTGGATCCACCATGACCCAGACCAGGGTAAAATCCTGGACATTGGTGAAGATTTGATGCAAATGCAGCTACACTGACACAAAACCGGTAGCCATGCTGTAATGTTTCCTCACTTTCTCAGTAATATGAGAAAGTTTTGATCTAAGGGCAAATTCTCTTCTTTGTGTTGGGGATCGAAAGACACACTGGGCACTTTTCATGCTAAACAATAAAAATAACAAACGAATAAAGAAACTCCAGTCCGCGTCCTTCCCAGATCATTTCAGCATCTTTCCTCAGACTCACTTACCGCGTCTAATGTTAGGATGGAATATAAAAGAGGCGATAGATGTGTTTTATTAACAAAAAAACACCAGCAGCGTGCATCCGCTCACATTTCCTCAATTTCCGCGAATTACACCTACTAGCTGCGCATTCACAGCAGGTATGAGCGACTTGCTATATTACTGTATGGAACCAGTTTATATTGAAAGCAACCAAAATCGGAACATAATTATTAAAGGAACCACGTACCATATTTAATAACCACTAAAAAAAAACCACAAGATTAACAAGAAAAAATAACAAAAATGAATATTGAAAGAATAATCTCCTGAGTGAAATAATAAAATAATGAATTATTTTGTTAAAAGGAGAGATTTTGAATGAATTTTATATATCTGTTATAATTAGAGTATTAAAAACAGAAAAAAGTATGCATTTATGGTACACTGAGAACAGAAAAATGTGTTTAATCACGATTAATCAAATATTTGAATCTATTGATAGCCATACATAAATATATATATATATATATATATATATATATACTATGGTATATATATATATATATATATATATTATATATATATATATATATATATATATATATATATATATACACAGACGTGGACAAAATTGTTGGTACCCTTTGGTCAATGAAAGAAAAAGTCACAATGGTCACAGAAATAACTTTAATCTGACAAAAGTAATAATAAATAAAAATTCTATAAATGTTAACCAATGAAAGTCAGACATTGTTTTTCAACCATGCTTCAACAGAATTATGTAAAAAAATAAACTCATGAAACAGGCATGGACAAAAATGATGGTACCCCTAACTTAATATTTTGTTGCGCAACCTTTTGAGGCAATCACTGCAATCAAACGCTTCCTGTAACTGTCAATGAGACATCTGCACCTCTCAGCAGGTATTTTGGCCCACTCCTCATGAGCAAACTGCTCCAGTTGTGTCCGGTTTGAAGGGTGCCTTTTCCAGACTGCATGTTTCAGCTCCTTCCAAAGATGCTCAATAGGATTGAGGTCAGGGCTCATAGACGGCCACTTTAGAATAGTCCAATTTTTTCCTCTTAGCCATTCTTGGGTGTTTTTAGCTGTGTGTTTTGGGTCATTGTCCTGTTGCAAGACCCATGACCTGCGACTGAGACCAAGCTTTCTGACACTGGCTAGTACATTTCTCTCTAGAATTCCTTGATAGTCTTGAGATTTCATTGTACCCTGCACAGATTCAAGACACCCTGTGCCAGACGCAGCAAAGCAGCCCCAGAACATAACAGAGCCTCCTCCATGTTTCACAGTAGGGACAGTGTTCTTTTCTTGATATGCTTCATTTTTTCGTCTGTGAACATACAGCTGATGTGCCTTGGCAAAAACTTCGATTTTTGTCTCATCTGTCCACAGGACATTCTCCCAGAAGCTTTGTGGCTTGTCAACATGTAGTTTGGCATATTCCAGTCTTGCTTTTTTATGATTCGTTTTCAACAATGGTGTCCTCCTTGGTCGTCTCCCATGTAGTCCACTTTGGCTCAAACAACGACGGATGGTGCGATCTGACACTGATGTTCCTTGAGCATGAAGTTCACCTTGAATCTCTTTAGAAGTCTTTCTAGGCTCTTTTGTTACCATTCGGATTATCCGTCTCTTAGATTTGTCATCAATTTTCCTCCTGCGGCCACGTCCAGGGAGGTTGGCTACAGTCCCATGGATCTTAAACTTCTGAATAATATGTGCAACTGTACTCACAGGAACATCTAGTTGCTTGGAGATGGTCTTATAGCCTTTACCTTTAACATGCTTGTCTATAATTTTCTTTCTGATCTCTTGAGACAGCTCTTTCCTTTGCTTCCTCTGGTCCATGTCGAGTGTGGTACACACCATATCACCAAACAACACAGTGATTACCTGGAGCCATATATATAGGCCCAATGGCTGATTACAAGGTTGTAGACACCTGTGATGCTAATTAGTGGACACACCTTCAATTAACATGTCCCTTTGGTCACATTATTTTCTGTGTTTTCTAGGGGTACCATCATTTTTGTCCATGCCTGTTTCATGAGTTTATTTTTTTACATAATTCTGTTGAAGCATGGTTGAAAAAACAATGTCTGACTTTCATTGGTTAACATTTATAGAATTTTTATTTATTATTACTTTTGTCAGATTAAAGTTATTTCTGTGACCATTGTGACTTTTTCTTTCATTGACCAAAGGGTACCAACAATTTTGTCCACGTCTGTATAATATATATATATATTATATATATAATATATATATATATATATATATATAATTATTTATTTGGGTTTTTTTTGTTTGTTTTTCAGGGTTTACAGAATCTCCAAAACAATATTAAAATCTGCTCTTGAATGTTCCGTTCTGGAAAAAAAAAAGTTCACTGAATACGTTTATGTGGAGAATTGTGTCGAAATGACTAGAGGGTGAAATTGCTGGAGTTCAGTTTGCTGGTAAGCGGCGTCGGTCTTCAGGCTCGGACAGTTCTGGATTGACAGGACCCATTTGGCAGGAGATAAGCTGATAAAATAAAGTGCAATCAGGTGGGCGTTAAAGGGAGGGCTGCTACGTTGCATGGAACCTTATGCCCTAACAAAGCTTTAAGCTAGATTTAACTTATTTTTAAGTCCACATGTTTGCTTTGTGCACAGTAGCACTTCTAGAGCATTCGTTAATATTTCATTTACAAGCAAAGGTGACAAAAGTACACACCTTCCACTTAAGTAGAACTAAAGACAATGTGTGTGTGGGGGGGGTGGGCACGGTGGCTTAGTGGTTAGCACGTTCGCCTCACACCCGCCAGGGTTCGATTCCCGTCTCGGCCATGTGTGTGTGGAGTTTGTGCATGTTCTCCCCGTGCCTCAGGGCGTTTTTCTCCGGGTTCTCCGGTTTCCCCCGGTCCAAAAACATGCACGGTAGGTTGATTGGCACCTTGGAAAATTGTCCCTAGTGTATAAATGTGTGTGAGTGTGAGTGTGTGTACTTTGGTAAAAGTTGTAGTGTACCTTTTCACTCAAAGTAAAGACATTTGGGCTCTAAAGTGTATTTATGTAAACAGTATTCCATTACTACCCCGTTTTAGTGTCACGCTGGTAACTGTACTACTAATATATTCATTCAAACCAATTTCAAATATTGTTAAAAATGCATGTGTCCAGGCTGGACATCCGCCATAGAGAACACAAGCAGAGAAAAGATGATGATGATGATCAGGAATGTCTCTGTTTTCAGTCATATTAGCCATAAACCAGTTGCAGGTTGAAAAAGCAGCTCAATGAAAGGGAAAAAAAATTGGGCTAAAAACGGTGGTCAAAGAGAGAAATAAAATAGCGGCATTTCACCAAATAGATGAAAACGTAAGACGTAGAAAGTTTAGAAAAAGTAAAAAAAATAGTGATACCAGAAAAAAAAATCTACATGAGCACAGATACTTTGTTACTTCCCACATCTGTTTAAAGACAAAAAAAAGCATCTTTTGTGTTAACGTGAAAATCAGGTGACGATGCCTTTCAACACGTTGCACCTGAAATCACAGGCGAGCGCACAAGTGTACACAATGCGTGAAACCGTACCTACAGTACACTTAATCAGCTGAGAGCCTTTGAAAGGTTTATAATAACACAGATTATACATTCAAAGCGCAAAGTTAAAACCGAATAATATGCAATTACTTCTACTTGGTTGTAGAAGCGGGTCCCTGTTATTCTTTCGTTCTGTTTGTTCAGAAAAAGGGCTTGGGGAAGTGTGAGGCCACCTGCAGAGAACTAAAAGCAAGTGTCGTTTTTTATAGGGTGCGACTTCACACAATTTCCCACCCTGCTTTTGTCCCCCGTCCCCCCCGTCCCCCTGCAAAGCACACTTCTTTTCTTTTCTTTCCTTTTTTTTTTTTTTTTAACGACAATGAAGTTATGGGCCTGTTCTATTCGGAAGCCGTTTCTCGCAATCTGATTTCCCCTCTTTGGTGAACACTAATCTTGTTCCCGGAGCTCTGTCTTTCTATCCAGTAAATCAGTCCACTCAATTCCAAAGCCACGGTCGTGCAGAACTAACTCTCACCCGTGACGTGTCATTACTTCCTCTTCTCTCTCCACGCCGACTGTCGCTGACACTAATGTGTGATAATGGTGTAGAATTAAATAGGGACTGCGCACTGTCTGGTATCTCGACGAATACCGCTTCTACTGAAGACTGCTAAGAACCTGTGCAGAATACAGAGGCTAAGCAGGCCAGGCAGGACCGGAACATGTTCCTGATTTCAAGTCTGAAATCCACATCTGTCCGAATATTTACAAACAATATCTGAGACTTATCATCATTCATTCTTGTTTTTGCTGATTTTTTTTTTATATCCTTAAAAAAATTTATATCTATAAATTTGTGTCACCTTTTAGGATATAAAAAACATTTTTATTTTAGTAGATTTTGACAGGGGGCCACGGTGGCTTAGTGGTTAGCACGTTCGCCTCACACCACCAGGGTCCGGGTTCGATTCCCGTCTCGCCCATGTGTGTGTGGAGTTTGCATGTTCTCCCCGTGCCTCAGGGGGTTTTTCTCCGGGTTCTCCGGTTTCCCCCCTCCCGTCCAAAAACATGCACGGTAGGTTGATTGGCACCTTGGAAAAATTGTATCTAGTGTATGAATGTGTGTGTGAATGTGAGTGTGTGTGCTTTGCGATGGGTTGGCATTCCATCCAGGGTGTATCCTGCCTTAATGCCCATAGACCCCTGAGATAGGCACAGACTCCCCGTGGCTCGAGGGAAGATCGGATAAAGCGGTAGAAGATGAATGAATGAATGCATTTTGACACTGATTACTCGGCCATTTTTAGAGTTTATACAGCAGGAAATATAAAAAACCTGCATGTTAAGTATTGTTGTAAAAAAATATAGCAATATATGCTTTTTTTTTAAATGTTACTATATATAAAACACCCACGTCACGAACATTGTGTTTTAGCTGGACTCTACTATCTAAATCCCAAACAGATACCAAACACAGATACAGATCCAAAACAATGTTTTTTTTCACGCGACGTTTTCTCGCATGTAACTTTTTTTCCCCTTGGGACAGCAGATAAAGCAGCGACTTACTGTTTTGATCACTGTCAGCCATCTTAGACTGAGATTTGGCAATGCAGCAAAATGTCGGATGAGTAAGAAATGAAAGATGGCAGGTGTGCTGATAGAAGAAGATCATCAATGGCCCGTTATGTAACGCAAAACACAAAGCCGTTACACAGGTTTCCTCTGAAAGCACCTTTTGTTTTATTCACCACAATTTGACACCAATAAAAATTATTGTATTGTAAACAGTGACATTTTTATGCTCGCATGCTAATCAAGTCAAGTCAAGAGGTTTTTATTGTCATTTCAACCACATATAGCTGACGCAGTACACAGTGAAATGAGACAACGTTTCTCCAGGACCCCGGTGCTTACACAAAACAACATATAACACAAACACAACAACACAATGCTGAGGATGAGACTAAGTTTGTCCTAAGGTGTTCCAGTTTGGTGAGTGTGCAAAGGAACAATTAGAGCAGCAGTGATAAAAAGTAAGTGTGCAAAATGTGCATGTAAACAGTAACACTGTCAGTGAGAGCAGTGTATACAATACACATGTAAAGGCCAGTGATGAGGTAGATAAATAATATAGCAGTGGATGGTGTGTGTGTGTGTGTGTGTGTGTGTGTGTGTGTGTGTGTGTGTGTGTGTGTGTGTGTGTGTGAGTGTACGTGTGAGTCCAGTTCCAGTTCTATGTGTTGAGAAGCCTGATGGCTTGAGGGAAAAAACTATTGCATAATCTGGTTGTGAGAGCCCGAATGCTTCGGAACCTCTTCCCTGATGGCAAAGGAGTAACATTATGGGCGCCGGAATGAATAACGCTGATTATCTCGTCGTCGTTGCACCTGTTAGAGAGTGAGTCAGCAGGCGAACATTTTGTCCTCAAAGTTGATGTGTTAGAAGCAAGAAAAATTGGCAAGGGCCAAATTGTGATGGCTAGACAACAGGGTCAAAACTGCAGCACAGCAGTGGTGAGTATCTATAAAAAAAAGTGCTTTAAGGACGCCAAGGCTCACTGATGCTTGGTGTGGACAATAATCTAAAAGTCCGACATTTTGACTGTGAAGAAAGCAGTGTGACTGGAGACTCCTTTCCAAACAGTATAATGATTGTAACCATGTGTGTTGCTTTCTGTTACCATAGAAATCGTAATGTATTCGGACAAGCTAACCTTCTCGACAGTCTGTCTGTGTAAACACCATGCATGAAAGCGTTTTGACTGACAAAGTGCCCAGAGGCTGAAATTGCTTGAGTGTTCGTTCTTTGTCTCACGCTGTCAGTCTTCAGGCTGCTCTGTTGTGGACTGACAGGATATACCTGGCACAATACCAGCTGCTGAAATAAAGCGCATTCGGATGGGAGCAGAAGATGGGCGTGTCACTACATGGCATTTGGCACTGAATGCTGCGTCACAATGCCCAGTGGCAGCTCTGTTCTAGCTGATCGATTAGTCGGACGGGTGTATTAGAACAGGGACGACAAGAAAATTCGGAAAACATCGGGGACTCCACGGACAGAGCTGGCAGTAATTGTACAGTCTCATCACAACACACTGTATTCCTGCACAAACTACTAATTCTCTCTCTGTCTCTGTCTATCTCTGTCTATCTCTGTCTGTGTCTGATCAGTCTATCTGATCTAGCCAACCTTTTACATGTTCATTCATTCATTCATCTTCTACGTCTTTATCTTATCTTCCCTCGGGTCACGGGGGATATCTGTGCCTATCTCAGGCATCTATGGGCATTAAGGCCAACCCATCGCAGGACACACACACACACACACTCACATTCACACACACATCCATACACTAGGGACAATTTTCCAAGGTGCAAATCAAACCTACCGTGCATGTTTTTGGACCGGGAGGAAACCGGAGAACCCAAAGAAAAACCCCTGAGGCACGGGGAGAACATGCAAACTCCACACACACATGGCCGAGACGGGAATCGAACCCGGACCCTGGAGGTTTGAGGCGAACGTACTAACCACTAAGCCACCATGCCCCTCCTTTTGCATATTTAAGAATAGAAATACCATTAGCCATTCGACAATGCTATTTGAGAGCAGTTCTTATAGAATTCTCTGGTCAAGCCGATGTAACTACTGAGTTGTGTTTTGAAATAAGGTTGTATTAGAAGATGCTCTTTAACTGACATATATTCTAGAATTCACAATACCAATGTGCTAACAGGTCTAAATTCAGTTGTACATATTTGTATTATATGCCTAAATTATGGAGGATGTTATGGATGGAGGTTTAGAGAAATGTTTGCCCTGTGTTTTTTTTTGTAATGGTATAGTCCATCGTGTGACTATTTAACTCACTGGACTTGTTCGGTGTTGTTCTCCAGTTTCCACCCGCTTCCCCCAAAACATGACAGTATTGAATTAATTTCACATGCATGTCAAGATGATGGAATGGATTATGATATTTCTTGACATCCAAGCAATAATTGAGAAGTGCCAAATAAATGTTCACATGTCACTTTGCAGAATATTAAAAAAAGGCTCCAGGATCTTGAATTTGCTCCCGCATCACCGAAAAAACAACATGCCAGTAGAGTTCATTATTTAAAACGCTAGTACCTGTGTATAGAAATCTCTCTAGAAAGGTGTGTGTATCTGTGTGTGGATCCTGGGACAGGCCCTTGATCCACTGTGACACCTGAATAAAACCAAATACTGCAAAAGACGGCAAGGCAAATGCATTGTTGAGTTAAAAAGAAAAAGAAAATATCAAATTCATCATAAATTTGTTACAGGATTTACAAGAGACGTTTGCGTATGAAGTGTTTTATAGTGCTGGGTAAGAAGGGTTCCTTACAGTTGAGTGTAGATGAGTTAAGAGCACTCAGCTTTCTACATTGCTTCCTCTTTATTCCCTTTACAATTAAAAGTGACAAGTGAAGAACCCTGCTTTATAAGAGGCTGCGCTTCTTTAGCGTGCTGTCTTTGAATTTACACTCTAAATAACACACAAATACTCACATTGAACATTCATTAAAGCGCTGAATTGATCAGTTATAACCACCTAACATGGGTGATTGCGCCGTTTGACCCACGATGACACGGAATCGTTGGGGTGATGAAATGACGTCAGCGCCCGAGTTCTGGAGGTGCATGCGTGTGTGCGCATTTGTGTGTGTGTGTGTGTGTGTGTTCGCGGACATGTTTTTATATCATGGTGGTTTAGGAACTATTCAAAATATAGAATAGTGAAAACCTCGTGGATACATTACTGGTGACCAAAGCCTCAGGCTTTTCCTTCAAGAGATTAAAATCAGAGTTGGAATTTAACACTAACATTTATTTAGGATCTGCGATCATATTGAAGTCCTCGCAAGGATAGGAAGGGTTTTGTGTGTGTGTGTGTGTGTGTGTGTGTGTGTGTGTGTGTGTGTGTGTGTGTGTGTGTGCGTGCGTGTGTGTGTGTGCTTGTGAATGAATGGGGGACTCGGACAGCACTGCGCCCGCACAGGTTTTTTCATCTCAGCACCGCTGGAACACTCTGGGAATCTTCTCTGTGCCTGCTTGTTTTTATTTATTTGTTTATTTTTTGGAAAGGATTTCTATAAAATCAGAATACACTTAGTTTTTCTTAAGTGACATTTATAGATTAAACACCGAACAGAGGCGACAATCAGTGGCAGGACATCCACTCCGCTGTGAGCCCGTGTTTTCCAAAGCTGTCTGGTGAGGTGAACTCGGATTGTCGCTGCTAAAAGGCACCACGGACATTACTGTGGGGTGTTTTTTTTTTTTTTATTTTTTGGACGTCGTAACTGAGATATAAATCCGTGCAGTCCAGGGGCGATGAGTTTCAGGACCACGGAGAGTTGGCGCTGCGTTAACGGCACTTGCGCAGAGAAAGTTGAGCCTTTCCCGCCGCCGCTCTCCTCCACCTTCGCGCTCATCCTTCTCGGCGCGGCAATTGTCTGCGTCGTGGCGCTCTCTCTCACCACGCACCACTGCCACAAAGGCAAGATGAAGAGGCGGAAGATCCAGCGTGCTCAGGAGGAATACGAGAGGGATCAGCTCAGCCCCGTCCCGGCCGCGAGAAAAGCGGATCGCTGCGTGATCGTGCGCCCTGCCGCCGGACGCACCGAACCTTCGCCTGGCCGTCAGCATAACGCCGCCGCTTTAACCGCGCACACCGAAACCGTGGAGGCCGGAGTCCTAGAGGCTGTAGCGGTATCACGATAACGTGTCAGATCTCAAACTATATATATATATATATATATATATATATATATATATATATATATATATATATATACATATGTGTGTGTGTGTGGGACTTGGGTATGTCCTGGATGCATTGTGAAACCCCCCCATGCCGCTCTGTATTATTCATAACATACGTGGGACATATCTGCATTTTTTTTCTTTCTTTCGTTTTTTTCTCCTCTATAGGAAAACAACTGACTTAGGCTATGTGAATATGTTTTTTCTCCTTCCTCTGCTTTCAATATATTCAATAGCCAACTCTATATAAACTGCACTGTGTATGGACATAAATGCTGTAAAGGACTTGAACATCAGGCCAGATGTGGATTGTAATGAAACTCATCAACCTTGAGCTGCAGTTTTACCGACTGCTGCTGTCCAAGGTGCTGATTATTTGATACTCCACACAGATTTGCCTCCTGCTCCAGAGCGGTCCAGATGGAAAAATAAAGTTGTTGTTTTTTTTTAAATGTAATACGAATTGTAACAAACTTCTTTTGAATACACTGAAGGGCTTTAAGGTCTATACTGTATGATGAAGCAGTAGGTTTTTGTTTGTTTGTTTGTTTGTTTGTTTTTTTGCATAAAGAGAAAAAGCAATTGATGGTTAAAATAATGTGAATTATGTGTTCACTCATTAATTTGTCGCGTCATTTTGTAAAACAGCTTACTCAGAGAGTCAGAATACAATTATACCGAACTTATATAATAAAAATAACCATTTGTACATTAAATGTTTACTAATGTATAACCGGCCTTGATAGCACACTTAACCAATTGAATGACATAAAAGGAAATATAAAAGGAGAAGACTCTAATCTTGAAAGAAATAAAAAAAAAAAATACAAAGTTTTATTGTTGTTTATCAATTTGATTTTTAAATATTTTATATCGTGTCAATGGAAGCTAGCTATTGTAGTTGCAAATTATTCATGCTAAATAAAGGTTATTAAACTATGCATGTGGCAAATTATTTGTTCTGAATTCATGCCACAGAAAGCTCACATACTTTCGTCTTTCACAATTTCTTCTTCTTCATTTTGTTTGAGCAAAAAGAAGAAAAAAAATAAACAAACAGCAAAGTGAAATTTGCCAGATACACATGCATACCTGAAAAGCACAGTAATCATTAAGTGTTTACTTGGTTGTACACCTATGAGAGCTCATTATGTTCTAGAGATGGTGGTACCTCTGTGGTTAAGGCATTGGCCTCTAGCCTTGATGCTCCCAGATTCAAACCCCACTACCACCACGCTGTCACTAGTGGGCCCTTGAGAAAAACCCTTAACCCTCAATTGCTTGATTATAAGTCGCTCTGGATAAGAGCGTCAGCTGTAAATGTAATGTATATATCCACACAAAGCCCTAAAACCAGGAAAGTTCTTTAAAAAAAGTTGCCAAACACGTCTTTTTTATTGACTAAAAATCCTTCACTATCAATTGATCTGATCAGTTTGTTTGTTTGTTTGTTTGTTTGTTTTCTTTAAACTGGGGAAAATTTTAGGATTACATTCATTTTAATTTGCTATCACGTTTTTATTTATACAGTTGGCAAACAAACATGGCACAGCACTTTGTACTTCTCCGGGGATTTAAAGACATACTTTAAAGTGTCTTGAAAGTAGTAGACATTTGTTTTACTGTTTTGAGTCTGTTTTACCCTCTTGACTTAAATATAATATTATATACAATTGCGCTGTGTGCATTATATCGATTGATTCAATCAGCTGTATGAGTCCAAAATAAACTTGTAACTGCATAATTTCATAATTTGTATAAATGATGATTAGCATGTGACTCTTGAAGTCTGCTATTTTTTTCAGTGTGAGAAGCAGGTACAGGTACAGGCAAAACTCAACTCTCTGCAGCGTCCAAGAAACACTTGTTAATGAATTCGCAAGACATTCCCCCTGGGACTTTAGCCAATATACTATTCATTTCTTTTTAGCAAGTGGCAAAAGGCTATCAGGTAGAAAAAAAATCCCCTGCTACTACTAAGAATGTCAAGGTTTTTTAGAAGATTTCCAGGGTAAGAATTTAATTAAAAGTATTATGCCAGTGCATGAACTGGAATTACCCCAAAATCTTGTCAACTCTTTCAGGTTACACAGCAGGTTAAAGCAGGGAAAACATAGCTTCATGGTCCAATAGTGCCAGCAGATCTATTTTCTGTTACAACATGCCACATACCATTCAACTTTGCTGCAGATTTGAGTCTCTTTTCTTTGGGGGAAAAAAAAACAGAACTCTAGTAGGGTAAAGCTTTCACATGTCTTTCACTGTGAATCCCATGCTGATTTATGAGAGTAGGTATCTTTCTTGGCAAATGACATTCACAATGTTTCATTTATTATACAACCCAAGGTGAGATTTGAAGAGTCAGTCAATCAATCTGTTTTGGGATTTAGACAGTATAATAGAGTTCTTTGCATCATCAATAAAAAAAAAAAAAAAAAAGTTTGAACAGAAACAGCTCAACAGTATTCAGGCTGTAGGTTGTTGAGTCACTCCAAACATGTCTGAGGCAGATCAGTGCCTGTAGGGGAGACGCTGGCCTGCCAGTCAGCTAAGCTTGAACATGTGACTTCCACTGGCACAGAGCAACAGCAAATCAGCAGCAGCCAACGTGAACAGCGCTGCAAAGGCTGCTTTATTTAAAGGCCCGAAAAGGGTGTGGGACTACCTGACTGAGCACCAGGACGCCTCTGCAAAGACCTGGACCCCAGCTCTAAGACAAAATGGTTGACAGAAATGTTAAACTTAGTGGGGGGGCAGTCAGATTTGGAGCCACTTATGGAGGCAACCGACTGTTTTCAGGAGCCAGAGGAGGTGGAGGGTCTAGTGTAGCTCTATCCCGATCACTTGGCCTTTCAAGGGGAGCAGGAGCCTCTGGTGGAGGCTATGGTTTGGGGCTTGGACTTGGAGGTCTTGGTCTTGGTCTTGGGCTAGGTCTGGGTGCTGGTGCTGGTGCAGGTGCTGGTGCTGGTGCAGGTGCTGGTGGCGCTGGCTTCGGGCTAGGTGGAAGTGGACTTGGTCTGGGTGGTTTGAGTCTGGGAGGTGCAGGTGCCAGAATTGCAGACTTCAGGGCTGGTGTGGCTCCTCTAAGAGCTCGCCTGGGTGGCCGCGTCTTCAAGATTGGAGGTTATGGCTTTAACCCATCCTTCTTGAGTTCCACTACCACAGTGGATTCAGGTGTCAGTCCAGTGCCCACAATTGACCCCTCACTCCCCTCAATGGACACCGTGCAGATCACCCGCTTAAAGGAGAAAGAAGAGCTGCAAGTCCTCAATGACAAATTTGCATCCTTCATTGATAAGGTAATGTCCCTCTCCTAAAATGTATATTCTATATCTTGGTTTTAAGAATTAACTGCTTGTTTCTGTGATGGTTGCACCAAGTAATGTAACTGATTTAATTGAACCACAGTTATGGGCATGGGGGGGTGGCTTTTTTCACAGTCTTTAACTTAATGTAAATTTATAGCAGTAAGGCTTGTATGTTTTAGTGCAATCATCTGTGTAGAATCCATTTAATTGTCCTCGAGAAGGTTTAATTGTCTTATTGCAAAAAAAAAAGCTTAACCATTTAGAAAGCAAAACAAGTCGAGCCATGTTGATAACATTCATAAAAACAAAATCTGTTCCATGCTCATATATCTGCCCCGAGGAAAAGTATTTTGCTCATTACAGCTGGCATTCACTTAATGATCTTTTCTTTGAAACATCTCCAAAGGCCTAACCCTGTATGATTGTTGTGATTTAGGCGCGGTCGCTAGAACAGCACAATGCGATACTGAAAGCCAAGATTTCCATGTTCACCAATCCAGAGCAGGGGGGTCCTGTTAGCACCTCCATCTTGCTCACGTCAGCTATTGGAAGCTACAAATCCCAGATTGACGGTCTTACTGGCAATAAAGAAGCTATCATTGCTGAGATTGAGCACTACAAGGGCATCATCGCTGATGTCCAGGCCAGGTAAGAAATGTGTCATTTATACGGTCATATTAAGTTTGTTGTGGACATCAGGACTGAAATGAGATCAGTAAAACATTTCCATCCTGACTTTAAAATCTAAGATATGATGAGGAAGTGGGTCAGACCAAATCTTTGGAGATGGACTGGACCAACTTAAAGGAGGTAGGGACATTTTTCTTAAAATCTCCATAATTAAACATGTGCTAAATATATAGTGTGTGGCATTGAATCAGAGATATTTACATGTTTGAACTTTTCTACATTGTTTTTTTTTCAATCTGGTTCTCACATGAAATTAGTTTCAGTTATATGTCATACAGTAAGTCTGCACAAAATAGCCCATTAGGCTGATGCAACCGAAAATCCAAAGGTCGGCAGGATGCTACCATTGTGATGCTCCTGGGGCTGCTTTCGTGCTTCCTCTTCAGATTGGAATGCTGCAAAATGTGAATATTTATGTACGCCACTGCACATTTCTTTTTTATGTGAACTTTTAACAGGAGGTGGACAATCTTTATCTCACTATTTTTGAGCTGCAAGCCGGTATTACTGGTCTGGTAGATCAAATTGCTCTGTCCAAGCAGGTGTACGATTCTGTAAGTACGAACACACACACCTACACACACACACACACACTCATCTAAAACCAACACATTGTTTAATTCTCATCCCACATTGTATGTGTGTGTTTGTGTGTCTGTACTTTTCAGAAAGTTAAAGAGGTCAGGAACGTTGTGACTGGCAGCGTGAAGTCGGCGGTGTCCATCTCTGTGGATAACACAGCCCAGGCACAAGACCTGACCTCTGCCCTTGCCGATGTTAAAGCTCACTATGAAGCTTTGGCACAGCGCAGCAAACAGGACGCACTTGTCTCCGTCCAGGACAGTGTATGAGACCTCACTACAGATTCTCTAGTAACAGTCAGGGTGTCTGTTTCAATTCAATTCTGCTGCTGAAGGCTTTGACATAGAATCTGTAATTTTATGTCTGTGTTTCCCCCTAGTGGACAGTATATACTTTCTGATAAACGCCTTTACTATACTATACTATACTATACTACTATACTACTATACTATACTATACTACTATACTATACTATACTATACTATATATATATATATATAAATGTATAAAATGTTAAAATATATAATCGAATTTTTATTATATTGTTATAAAAATATTATTATTATTATTATTGTTATTATTATTATTATTATCATAACTCAATATTAAATGACATGCAGATAAAATATTTGTAATGATATAATTACAGATTATTTTATTTAATTTTATTCTGGATTCAATTTTGTGAGGCACTGTGGATTAGTGGTTATAACGTTCGCCTCACACCTCCAGGGTTGGGGGTTCGCCTCCGCCATGTGTGTGGCGTTTGCATGTGCCTCAGGGGTTTTTTCTCCGGGTTCTCCGGGTTTCGCCCACCCCCCTGGTCAAAAACATGCACAGTAGGTTGATTAACACCTTGGAAAAAAAATTGTCCCTAGTGTATGAGTGTATGTGTGTGTGTGGTGTGTGTGTGTCCTGCGATGGGTTGGCATTCCATACAGGGTGTGTCCTGCCTTGAAGACACCTGAGATAGGCACGGGGTTCCTCACGCCGGATAAAGTGATAGAAGATGAATGAATGGATCCCATTTTAAAATTAAAACTATATTTCCTTATTTCCTTCATTTAGCAGAGTTACAACGTGGATCCGGAATTAAATTAATGATGATTATAAAATGTTATCATTACTTCCCCAATATAGTGGATATGATTTGAGTATTCCATAATCAAAGGTAATTCTCAGAGTGATGTTACTCCCATCACACTTTAAAACTATCTACAGTACGGCTATGAGACATCGGTTTCTGATTAGCAACAATTGAAAATAGCTCAGTGCTTATAGGAATATTTGACCCCGACATTATTAGAAAATCCCGTCTGTTTCTGTGATTGCAGCTCTCTATGATGACCGTTTCAACTCAGCCCAGTGTTCAGTCCCTCACTACGGCCAAAGAGGAACTAAGAGTGTTCAAACTTCAGATTGACTCTGTGCAGAGAGAAATCGACAGACTCAAATCACTGGTGGGTTCTTACTTATATTTACATGCTAAGCAAATTCAGTTGGAATTTAGTGGCATTTACCATCATTTTCCCCAAATATTCTTTTATAAATATTTTAACAGTTTCATAACAAAAAAACCCCACAAAAATGGTTCATAAAATGTCCATAAAACAAGAAATATCCATGCTATATTATTCAAACGAAAGATAATGACCTGTTAGAACATCAGACGAGGAAGAGAATACAAGAAGAGTGACAATAAAATAAGAATAATGAATAATTTAATGACGATTTAAGACAAAATTCTTGGACAGAAGTAAATAGTTTGGTGAAGCAACCTACTTTCTCTGACCACTTTGATAGATACTGAAAACTGCAGACCAGGAACAGCTGCACTTTTAGAATTTAGTGGTCTATCATCACCGTATTACAAAGTCGCTCAAATCCTTACACTCGCCCATTTTTTCTCATCAGCAAATTGTTTCTTGCCTAATATATCCCACACACTTACAGCAAATATCCCATAATGCTATGCCTGATTGTTGCATATTGTGATATACTGATATACTGACTGTCTTTACCATTCAGATTGGTATTGTACAGGAATATTTCTAAATACTTTACAGGTTTTATTCAATATGGCATGTCAAACATCGTATTCCAAATGCTAACACCCTCTCGCAGGATTCTTTTATCTGGAGGATATTCTTATTTTTCTCGCTTTCCAGAACATCCAGCTGGAATCTCAGGTAGACGAGGCTGAATCTCACTCCAGCACACACACCGAGACCTACCAGGATCAAGTGCAAACTCTCAAATCCCAGTTGGACGACCTCCGAAAGGTCCGAAAACGTCATCTAGAGTTGAATACGGCACGATTGTGTAGTTTAGCCTGTTTTTGTTTATTTTTAACCACTTCATTTCTGTTTTGTAGCAAATTACTCATTATGGACAAGAATATCAGGAGCTTCTGGCCAGCAAAATGTCTCTGGATGTTGAAATCACAGCATACAAAAAACTTCTGGACAGTGAGGAGAACAGGTACGGGGATGATCCAAACAGGCTTCTAAACTCAGTATAATTTTATAAATAATAATAAACAAATGAATAACTAATATATATATAGGGGCAATTGGGGGGGGAGACAGTGGCTTATAGCCAATGTTAATCATGGGTAGACGGCCTCACACGGGGTACGTAAGGGTCCTGGGAATGTAAGCCAGGTTCGGAAGGGGCCAAGAAGTGGAGTACAGCGGAGCCAAGATGACCCCCCGGCCAGGGTAGTGAGTTGATCTGCATGTGTGTCGAAGCGGACCAGCAAATTTGCAGGTGAATTTCCTCTGACAAGGTGGGACATCTCATGGGAAGAAGGTTTAGTGGTAACGGAAAGCAAAATGGGGTGAAATGGATTCCCAGGGGGTGGGTTCCTCCCCCAGTGGGGTCCGGAAAAAACATGCAGGGACCAGCTGGAATGTAGGTCCATGGAATGAGGGTTTTTCTCCGGGCAAGACAGGTTGATCCTAGGGAGAAAAATTGCACTCCCGGTAGGTGATATGCCGAAATGTGGATCAAGTGTGAAAAGTGTGTGTGAATGAGTGTGTGTGAATGTGTGTGTGTGAAGTGTGTGTGTGAGTGTGTGTGTGTGTGTGTGTGTGTGTTGTGTGTGTGTGTGTGTGTGGCCAATTGTGTGGGTTGTGATGTGGTTGGCCATGAAGGTCTGGATCAGGCAGGGTCCCGACGCATAATGCCCTGCAACCCCCAACGGGCTGCCCATACGACCCGATAACAGCGTCAAGATTAGGCGGTGCAGACTCCCCGTGACCCGAGGGATAAACAAAGATCGGATGAGAGACGGCGGTAGAGAGATGAATGAATGAATGATGAATGAATACAAAAAAATAATAATAAATGTGTGTGTTGTTAAATAGGCTGAAGTCTGGGGGCGGTATCACTGTGCACATGTCTAAGACAGCAGTAGGAGGAGGAGCAGGAGGAGGAGGTGAGGAGGTGCTCTGGCTCTTGCTGCAGGAGGAGGTGGAGGTGGAGGACTGGGAGGAGGTGCTGGTCTTGGCCTTGGAGGCGGATATGGATATGGTCTGGGTCTGGGTCTAGGAAGTGGAGGTGGAGGTGGAGGTGGTTTTAGTCTTGGAGGAGGTCTCGGAGGAGGTCTTGGAGGAGGTCTCGGAGGAGGTCTTGGAATTGGATTAGGAGGAGGTGGAGGACTCAGTGCAGGTGGCAGCAGCTATTTGTCTTCCAGCTTAAGCAGCAGCGCTCGTAAGTATTTATCCCCAACTACCAGAAGAATTCTATTTGAAATGCAGCTAGATTTTAAATGAAAGTATAATTTATGTGACAATGATTGATCATGATTATATCTGTGTAAAGTATAATACTGTATATAAGAGATTGAAAAATTAAAACAGAAAATTATGCAGATTTGTAATAAAAAAAAGTCTTTAAGTTAATTAATCACATGTTTTTTTCCCTCCTTTCTCAGTCTCAACCAGTGTTTACTGAAGAAACAAAACCATCCCGCCTCTTCAAGACACTGAATGGCAAAACGAACAACTTTATGCTGAATATCGCTTCCTAGAATAAACACCAGCTCTGTTTATTTCTTAAAAGTACAGTCTTTTACACGAACCCCTCACATTGTTCAAGATATCAACAACAATATATCTTGGCTTGTTTTATTCAATAAAGCATTCCTAATTTTGACCTTCAAATTGTGCGCCGAAATAATAAAAGAAAAACAGTGTTCATTAAATGATTTGTGAATATTTCTTTTAACTCGATATAAGATAAGCTTAAAGTTTTTCTCTTTTCTATTACGAAATCATTTCACTTGCAGTACCATAAATGTCCACCAGATGTAGCTGTTAACGATTTTGCTTACAGTTTGCCTCAGTTGCTTTCGATTCTTGAATCAGAATTCTCAAAACCACGTGTTCACCCTCCACATCATTTAGTCACGTGTGCAAATCATTAATGTAATTTAATGGTGCTTTTAACAAATTATAAATGCTTTGGTACATTCGTATAATTAATTGTCTACAACAGTGTGCCCTATATTATCATTGTGTCATGTTGTTTATCATGTTTGTCATGTTGATCAAAAAAAAAAAAAAAAAATATATATATTATATATATATATATATATATATAAGATTAATATCTAAATTATCTAAATCATCTAAATAACTTGTGTGTCCAGATGAATCTTGAATGTTAGTAAATGCTGGACTTGCTGTATATGATATATATATATATATATATATATATATATATATATATATAATATATATAAATATATATATATCTATGTGTGGTGTGTGTGTGTGTGTGTGTGTGTACATAACAGTCCCAATCCCCTGTGACATGGTTTAAAAAATACAGGAACAAAAATATACAATAATAGACAATAATATATCCAAAATTAATTCTCCATCACTATTTGTTTTTTATATTAACAGACTGATCACAAAATACAAAAAAGAAAATAAAATACTAAGTGGCTTTGAGGAAAAGAGAAAAAGAAGTTATTCCCCCCACCAAAAACAAAAAAAAAAAAATACGACTGTGTGTGTGTGCTTGTAATGGAAAAACTCAGGTTTGAGTCCCAACTTTAACTATAAAACCTTAAATGTTTTAATGAAAGGTTAAATGGTAAAATAAATGGTATAAATATTCTTAAAAATTAATAAGACCAAACGCCTCCTCCTAGTGGTGCAGTGGGTCGGTGAGTATGGCTTGTTATCTGTAGGGCCACGTTAAAATCCCAGGCATGATGAGTTCTCAAAAATTCATAAGGACAGGCTTTTCCTTGCATCTCTAATGTCTAGGTGGAAGTTTACAAATATATAACATATATATATATATATATATATATATATATATATATATATATATATATATCTATATATATACATATTATTATATTATTATTAGCGGGGTTATTATTTAGTACATTAATTATATATCATTCTATTTGCTTTTTATTATTTAAACATTTCAGCAACATTTTTAATAAAAAAAACACATGTGTTCTAACAGAGACTCGAACCCTGACTGCTGACGCTCCTGAAATCACCATCGTGCACTAACCCACCGAGCCATTTGCGGGAAAACGGGTAAGTAAGTGTTTTTTTTTTAGCATTATGTCTTCCTTTAGACAAACCAGCTCAAAGGTAACTTAAAGAAATAAGCCGATGTGGGATTCGATCCCACAAAAAGCAGGTATTCGGGCGCAGGCCAGCACTATCGCAACGAGCCATTTGAGAAGGAACGTGTTGGGGTGTTGTCGTCATCTATTAGACAAAACATCTCAAAATTAAAGAAACAAGCCAGGTTGGGATTGGATCCCACAAAACTAATCAAACAGAAAAGGGTGTAATTGTTAATTTCTTGAATTCAGAAGGTTTTATTTTTAATATTTCTGGTCTTTAACAAAGAATTAGTAACAGAACAGAAAAGACACAGCATTTAGAATAGAATAGAACTTTATTGTCATTGTACAACAAAGTACAACGAAACTGCAACAACAACATCCCAACAACAGTTCACCATACGAAATATAAACAAGAACGAGAGAATACGGATAAGAAAAAATATAGGTAAAAAAATGAGAATATAAGAAAATGTTTACAGATATCTGCACGCCAAACACTACATGCATAATGCTATATGCATTTCACTACATGCATAATGCTATATGTAAATCTTAGAGTAAATAAATGCATAAAGTCATTTTCTCAAACAGAGTAAAAGATTTGTGCTGTATAAATGTAGTTTGAGAAAATGTGTCCATATTTAACAAAGGTCTCGACCTGTAATTGAGTCAAAAGTTCCCATTCAATGATTTTTCTTTACTGGTGTTTTTTTTTTAATCATGTTTTAAATACTGAAAAAATTTTTTTAAGACATTTTGAGAAAACAAATATGGAATTATGCAGCCAACATAAACCTGTTAAATGACATATTTAACAAAATGTTAAATATTATATTTGTGATTCTTCAAAGAAGCCACTTGTTACGTTGTTGAATATTTATTGTTGAGTACTTGTTGGCTGCTTTTCCTTTACTCTCAGATGGATTTAGTTGTGTATTTAGTTGTGTATTTAGTTGTGTATTGTGTTTACATTTCGGGTTGGATGCAGCATTTCTGAGCTAAGAAATCTTTTACACATTGTACCATTTAATGGAAACAAGAAAATTAAGGGACTGCATTCAAATTCATCCCAAAAATCAGTATCATGCTGAGCGTCCTGGTATCTCTTCTTGAAACGGTGCTGACACACACACACACCCACACACACACACACACACACACACACACACACACACACACTCACACACAACACACACACACACACACACCAAGCATTCTTGTGACCATGTGCCATCCAGGAGAAGGTGGACAACCTGTATATCCTGATTGTTGTTCAAGTACTGCCTCGGCTGTCTGAACACACCACCTGTAAAAACCCTTCCAGTTTTTGTCGAGTGCTTCTCAAGCACAAATGCTGTCACTTTCATGTAGGTGAACCTGATTCACTTATTGTTCCAAACTGATATCTCTGAAGTGTGACTGACTCGGTGTTACAGCGTTGTTCATTTATTTGAGGACTGACGTCAGGGAAAGTCGTTTTTCTGGAAATCGTCACCAGGGGGCGACAGCGCACTGAGCACAACGAACACATTGACGGAGGTCACGAGAAATTTTTTACTTGTTAATAACTTCAGCAAAATAGACTCCGTGTTTGAACTTTATTTTTAAAAAAAATTATTTTTCATTTATTCATTCATTCATTCATTCATCATCTACCGCTTTATCTGATCTTCCCTCGGGTCACGGGGAGCCTGTGCCTATCTCAGGCGTCTATGGGCATTAAGGCAGGATACACCCTGGATGGAATGCCAACCCATCACAGTACACACACACACACTCACATTCACACACACATTCACACACTAGGGACAATTTTCCAAGGTGCCAATCAACCTACCATGCATGTTTTTGGACCGGGAGGAAACCGGAGAACCCGGAGAAAAACCCCCAGAGGCACGGGGAGAACATGCAAACTCCACACACACATGGCCGAGACGGGAATCGAACCCGGACCCTGGCGGTGTGAGGCGAACGTGCTAACCACCAAGCCACCGTGCCCCCATTTTTATTTATTTATTTATTTATTTTTATATTTTTACCGATTAATACAATAAAATAACAGTTACACAGGGAATTCATTATATTTGCATTGCCAGGTGTCATTTTGGAGCTGCACTTGGGACAGTTTTTTGTTATACAAACATAATGAAACTGAAAAGAAGTTTATATAAAATGTTCATTTCCTTCACAAATTAGGGAAAGGCAGAGTAAGACAAACGCTAAGTATTCCTAATTCATGAAAGATATACTGCTCGAAATTAGATAAGTGTACAACAAGCTAATTATCAAAAAATAGTAATCAAAACAAAAAAAAAAGGATTAATAAGACACGTTATGGAAATATTCAGCAGCGTCATTAGCACAAAGGATAGGACTATATATATAAAGGACTAGATTATAAAAAAAATAAGAATTCAGTTAGTTTTCCTCTACATCTTATACAAAGAGTTTATAAAGGTTAAGGGTTTGTGAATGAAAACAGACAAAGGCATTACTGAGCTAAAACCAGACAATAAACAGCAGCAGGGTTTTCTTCTGATATCAATTATGATGGCCAAATATAACAAATATAAATATAAAATATATGTGAGCAAAGATGAACTTTACAGAAACACAGACACAGAAAGGCAACAGCTTCCGGATGGAATGTGAGGGGAAAAAATGTGTTTGCATGGAGAAATCCAGCCAGCAGGAGAATCACGGCAGTAGATCACGGGATCTGTTTTTCCTACCGTGTGTTGGTGAGATGGTGTTTACTGATGGCATCCTGAACTTTGGATACAAGGCACAGAATAACTCCTAAACACACACATCCACACACACACACACACACACACACACACACACACACACACACACACACACACACACACACACATTTTCAATTCTCTCATTCAATAAAAAGTTCACACACTTTGTTACTTCACTGATGTTTACAAAGTCGTTGATAACAGATTATTAGACTGTTTGCTGACATGATTTTTTGAACTCGCCTGACACTACAGTCATGTACCGACTTTATGGTCAATTTAGATTTGTCTGCATTTCTTATTAAATCTGCTTTTTTTCTTCATTTGCTCCTCGCTGTAGAAAACCATTCCATTCATTTATTTTTAACTTTTTAAATTAATTTCAGGGGCACGGTGGCTTAGTGGTTAGCACGTTCGCCTCACACCGCCAGGGTCCGGGTTCGATTCCCGTCTCGGCCATGTGTGTGTGGAGTTCTCCCCGTGCCTCAGGGTTTTTTTCTCCGGGTTCTCCGGTTTCCCCCCGGTCCAAAAACATGCACAGTAGGTTGATTGGCACCTTGGAAAATTGTCCCTAGTGTTTGAATGTGTGTGTGTGTGTGTGTGTGTGAGTGTGTGTGTCCTGCGATGGGTTGGCATTCTATCCAGGGTGTATCCTGCCTTAATGCCCATAGACGCCTGAGATAGGCACAGACTCCCCGTGACCCGAGGGAAGATCGGATATAGTGGTAGAAGATAAATGAATGAATGAATGAATTTCATATTTTAAAGCACATTTGTTTATGGGAAATCTTCTGCTTGTAAAGTGTACTTGTGGAATCTTTTACTTTAAAAAGAAAATTTTGTTTATTGTACATTTATTGTGCTTGTATGTACAGACGGATTGAGTGAAGGAAATACAAATTATACAGACTGAAAGACTGAGAGTGACAAAGATAGAGAGCTTGAGAGAGAGAGAGAGAGAGAAAGAATGAAAGGAAGAAATACAGAGAGAGTGAGAGAGGGCAAGAGAGAGACAGAGAGATATAGACAGAAAGAGTGAAAGACAGAGAAACAGAGAGAAACAGAGTGAGTAATAGAGATGTCTACTGACTACTATTACTACTGAAAGCCTGAGACAGACAGAATGACAGAGAGCGTGACAGAGAGCGTGAAAGAGACCAAAAAGTCTAGGGGAGAGAGAGAGAGACTGAGTGAGAAACACATAAATAGTGAATGAAGCAAAGAGAGAGCACGAGAGACGCAGCGTGAGTAAAAGAGGCAGAAAGACAGACAGAGAGAATGAGAGAGAAAGACAGACAGATGTGTAGGATGAGAGCAGTGAAAAGTACAGGAGATCTTTTGCTTCCGTTATGAACATTATAAAACATTATAACGTTATGAACGTTATGAATTTATAAAATGAACAAACAAACAAAGTCTTCTGAATCAACCTACTGACCTGCGTTTGCTCCGCCTCTGAAGTATTTCCATGATAAAAAGATTGAGTATAGACATCAGGTATTATATAAAAGGTGCTGTGATCTGCAGAGTGTGCTCACACACACACACACACACACACACACACACACACACACAACATTCATTAATTTGGAGCTGACAGACGGATTCCCCAAACCAACAATAAGGCACACCTGGTCGCCACAGCAACGCCAACGTCAGCAACAACATAGCAAGGGAAACCCTGGGTGTGTCCTCTGGAATGTACTCTCTCCCTCTCTCTCTCTCTCTCATCACACACACACACACATACACACCTGTCTATAGAGTTGCCGTGGCTACGGTATAAAGGTAACTCAGGTCAAAGTAACGCCGCCTACTTTCACTTCACCTGCAAATGTTCAGTGGCATGCAATGTCACCACAGCAACGCCATGTTTGGGCCGGAAGTGTGTCTTAAGAGCGAGTGTAGTGGGAAAACACACACACCACACACACACACACACAACACACACACACACACACACACACACACAGGTGATTACATTGTTTGTTTATCACAGACACAGATATTTCAGCAGCCAGTGAATTTATGTGTGTGTGTGTGTGTGTGTGTGTGTGTGTGTGTGTGTGTGTGTGTGTGTGCAATACAGGTTGTGTAACACTGGTAATTCTATCTCAGGTAAGTGTTTGTGATTGCTCTAGAGAACTCCCACGGCCATTCAGTTTCCTCTTTTTAATTTGCATATAATCCTAATAATGCATGTGTTAGACATGCAATTTTTTGACATGCAATTAAAATAAATAAAAATAAATAAATAAATAAATAAATAATAAATAACATATAAATGAAGTAAATAAATAAATAATATATATATATATATATATATATATATATATATATATATATATATATATATATATATATATATATATATATATATATATATATATATGGATATGGAAGGGGCACGGTGGCTTAGTGGTTAACACGTTCGCCTCACACCGCCAGGGTCAGGGTTCGATTCCCGTCTCGGCCATGTGTATTTGGAGTTTGCATGTTCTCCTCGTGCCTCAGGGGTTTTTTCTCCACGTTCTCCAGTTTCCCACCAGTCCAAAGATATGCCCATATGCCCATAGACGCCTGAGGCACAGGCTCCCTGTGACCTGAGGGAAGATCGGATATAGCAGTAGAAGATGAATGAATGAATGAATGAATGAATGTATATATATATAGATATATTTAGAGAGAGAGGAAGGGGTGTATATAGATATAAAAAAAACAAACAAAAGTGGCTGTTGAGAGAATGACGGTTTATAACTTCTATAACATGTGATAGCAATAAACATTTGGCAGCAATTTTCCAATACAATACATTGTTAAAATTGCTGTACAAATAAAAATAAATTGAACTGAAGCACCAAACAATGTTTAATTGTGTATGCATACATATGCACCTAATCACCCAACTCATGTCAATGCGAAACTGGATGTTACAATCATCTATTGATTATTAGCTACATTGTCTACATTGTCTCTATATTAGCATTTGATAGTCTACATTTGATAGTCTACATTCATAGTCGTCGTTTCAGCTTAATTGCCCCTTTAAAAGCGCATGCTAGCAGTACTGCAATGTATTAAGCCTTAAGATAATAATGGCCTCGTACACAGCGACACGGGGGCAAATTGGAGTAATAAATTTCCCCTCAAAAGGCTAAACGAAGAGCCGTTTCGGCTTTAAACCAAATGTTAATTCATTCAAGCTGTAAAATATTCATTTGCCGTAATGAACCATCCTCTCTGAGCAATTAATTAAATATCAATAAATCACAGCAGCAGCGATAATAGATTAATGATTTAGTAGCGTTTACCCTCAGATGTGTAGTCCTTATTATCACACAGAAGGTTATTAATGGAGATTTTTTGACTTATTAATGCTTGCGATACATAATTCAGCAGCGTGATGATGTTATTAGGAGAATGTTAGCAGTACGGCTTCGTTGATTCAATTCATTTCAGGGAAATTTTGCCAAATACAACAGTCCCAAAAATCAACACTAAACACCAATCCAAACCAGTCTCCCCAAAAAACAGTTCGAAAACCAAACCAAAAACAGACCCAAAAGGCAAAAGTACAAATATAGACCAAAAGCGAAAAAAAAAACAGAGGAGAAGGGAAAAAATTCACAAACCAAGGGTAATGTCTAAATGCTCAAGTGTAAGCAAAAGGCTGGAGAATATCTGAGAATCTCGGAAAATCCCTGTGTGTGTGTGTGTGTGTGTGTGTGTGTGTGTGTGTGTGTGTGTGTGTGTCTGTGTGTGTGTTGTTGGGGTGAATTGGGACTTGTTCCACTTTTCACACTTGCAGCCTTCCAGCGGCTGTTTATTCAACTGATTATTTAATAAAGTATGTTGAAAATTGACCCCAATCTCCGTTTGCTTGCTTGTCTTAAAAAAAAAAACTCTGCTTAGCGTCCGTGTGTATTTTATGGCCTGTACATGCATAAAAGATGCTGACACAGCTTTCTATATTTGTTTTTGCCATTGGCATTTTCAAATGTTTAGGTAGTCTTTTGAAGACAGACATAAGCAAACAGACAAACTCAAGACATGCCAGCCTTAGTTTATTCTTAATATAGAGATAAACAGGCTGAATACTACCACACATGCCTGCTAGCTAATGCTACATATCATCATTGCTAGCTAAGTATCTTTTATGTATTAACGAATGCAGGGAAAAATATTTTTCATCGTTTTAAAATGTTTTTTTTTTTTAAAGAACCATTCTATAATTCTTAATTCTGTAAAGCTGGTTTGAGACAAGTTTATGATCATTGCTAAATCTACACCGGGAGTATATGAAATCTTGCTAATCATACAAAGATGTTAAAAAAAAAGATAATATTTATAATAATCAACATTTTTTAGCTGATAGCTGTAAATAAATTAGTGTGTGGGTTTGGTATGGGGCAATGGAGACTGTGTGTATATGTGTGTGTGTGTGTGTGTGTGTGTGTGTGTGTGTGTGTGTGTGTGTGTGTGCGCGCACTATTATCATTCATCTTCTACCGCTTTATCCGATCTTCCCTCGGGTCACGGGAAGCCTGTGCCTTTGTCAGGCGTCTATGGGCATTAAGGCAGAATACACCCTGGATGGAATGCCAACCCATCGCAGCGCACACACACACACACACACACACACACATTCACACACACATTCATACACTAGGGACAATTTTTCAAGGTGCCAATCAACCTACTGTGCATGTTTTTGGACCGGGGGAGGAAACCAGAGAACCCGGAGAAAAACCCCCTGAGGCACGGGGAGAACATGCAAACTCCACACACACATGGCCGAGACGGGAATCAAACCCGGATCCTGGCGGTGTGAGGCGAACGTGCTAACCACTACGCCACCGTGCCCCGTGTGTATTTTATAAATTATTTATATCCAAATGCTAATTTTCTATTTTTCTGCTCATAATATGTAAACAACAAACCGACAAAATATGTGTGCGGTTAAATTGCAGCTCTCCACAGCAAATTCTATTTCATCATGGTATCACTAACGCCTATCACTCTGCATCTCTTTCTGGATATCCTTCTCTTTTTTTTCTCGACTGTTTCACTCTAATCCGCCCTTTCACTCAGTTTCCCCTTGACTCAGCACTCTGTGGAAAACAGGATATGCTGAGCGTCTTTTCAGACATAAACAGTGTTTCATTTTAAAAAACGTCTAGACGATATTTTTATTAACACTAATGTTAGTGGGCAAATTAGTGTTTTATTGTTTAACAAGACTGGGACTTTTCCTCTTTGTTTTTCCAGGCTTTTATTACACTGTGTGTCTGTGTGATGTGTGTGTGTGCGCGCGTGTGTGCGCCCGCGTGTGCGTGAATGTGGCAAGTCGAATTGGAGCCGTTGTTATTAGCGTATGGTGAGCGAGGGGGCGAGTCGAGGGTGTTCGTGTGATTAGTGACACCACCACAGTGCACAGTCATGTCTAAAGTCCCAAACAGACAAGAGAATAATATCTGAAGATTATTACACTATATAAACGACGCAAAGCTCATTAACTCGTGTGATGTGGGATACCGTGTAGAATTAAGTGAATGATTAGAAATACCCAAGGACACTTTATTTTCCTCATGTGCTGTTTCTGTGACTGATCAGCTCTTTTACTTTTGAAAAAAAAAAAATGTAGTACACATGATGCAGTAAATTCAAAATAAATCGCAAAACAGAATGCTGACTAATTGAAGCACGGGAGAAGAAGAAATAGTTTCTATTTATGTTAAGTCTGTCTTAAACTCTCTGGCTAAAAACTGGCTAAAAAGTCATTTAAATGTGAGACTTGACAAACCCAGTATTGAAAAATACTGGTGTAGCGTACACATTTGGTAGTCGCATGCATTGTGGGAGATGGAGTGTGTTGTCAGTGCAAGCTTTATAGCTTTATTTTAAGACAATCATAGACCTTTTAAGCTCTTAAGGGCCACATAACATAACGTGGCGGGTCACATTCTATCTGCGGACCTTGAGTTTGACAAATGTGCTTTATACCCAATCCGTAATGTAGACTAACTGTTTATCAACAATTGTATAATCTGTAATATAAGATTTACATAAAATGAGCATTACTTCTGAATCTTATTCACTGATATGCAGAGTTGAGTCCAGATGTAATACTGAAATTGCAGAATCTGTTTTCAGATCGCAGTGAACATGACAGACTTAAGCGGTAAAGATCTTAAAATGAACTTTGGTTGAGAATTTAGTTTAATGCAGGCAAAACTGGAAATGTACGCGTCTTTATAAGTAGAATGCAGTGAATTAACAAACAGCATTGAATTTAAAGTGTGAGTTCCGCAGTCACAAGCAAGCAGAACAAGCAGAAACTCAATCAGTTTAATCAGATCACATTCGTTTTTGATCAACTCGTAAGTGTGCCTCTTATTTCGCTAGAAACAAAGTCTGCATTCACACCACACCTGCATTCATGTCGACTCCATTATTGTTAATTCAGCAACTCAGCTAGCCTACATTATCTCCACACACAGCCATGTCCTACCCTCAATATTTAAACAAAACCCATGTATGATCAAAAAATCAAAAGACATGCTGGATCAAATGTTATTCCATCTGATTAATGACCATGGAGGGCATATGAAGCATGGCATAGAGAATATAAGACCATTTTATTAGAATGATTGTGATTTCCAACTTCTCATTCATCTATTACTTTTTATCTTATTTTTTTTAATCGTTTCATTACTGTCTTGTTTGTATGCCAGACTGTATTACAACAAAAGTCTATCCCTTCTTTCTCTTTTAAGTTATAAACAACTGTTTGTGATGAAAGGAAGCATTTCCTGACCCTGACAAGCTGACTGTAACAAAAAATAAACTTTCCATGTGTAAAATAAGCTTAAGCTAAAAGACTCTGAATATGTCTCATACTATTATTCACTTTTGTTCAGTTTCATTATATATTGTTTTATTTTAATATTGGCCAAATAATTTTTTTTAAAGTGTAACACAGCACAAATACGTTATTTGTGAATATTCGTATGTGGATGCTCCTTATATAAATATAGGATTTTGTCTGTCAAGGTTATATAAATATATAATCTTTAAAGAAGACACACACACACACTCACACACACACACACACACACACACACACAGTCAGTGGTTTGGATTTTTGAGTGGTGTATTGGATTTCCACTGAACAAACTCATTCTTTGAAAAGTAAAACACTGCAGTTTTGTCAGTGAATGTGGTGTGTGTGTGTGTTTGTGTGTGTGTGTGTGTGTGTGTGTGTGTGTGTGTGTGTGTGTGTGTGTGTCTGTTTATAAGTGTATCGTAACTGTTTAACACACACTGTATTGTGAGTATCTATAAAACCCCTGTGCTGCAGTCATGAGGTTGGATAAGGGATTGTACTTTGTAGTTTTCAAACGAATAAAATTCTTCAATCCTTTGATGTTGAAAATGATTGTTTGTTGTCATTACTATTATATTTTGTGTTTGATATTCACTTGAGATAATGAAAGCAATTAAAGGTGTTTTAATGTTAGACATCAACGTAATTAAGCACAGCATTAGACTTGTGTGTGTGTCTGTGTGTGTGTGTGTGTGTGTGTGTGTGTGTGTGTGTGTTTGTGTGTGGTTGGGCATGCCAGTCTGACGCAGGTGAACACCGGCGCATTCTGCATTAATAATGAGGACATAAAGAGATGACACACTGAATCATGCTGTATTATCAGTAATCAGGTTCAACCATGTCTCCATCAGATATAGGCGTCACCTAATGCACAGGGTAACCATGACGACAAATCGCATGTGCTGCTTTGTGTTATTTAATAAGCTTTGCGCTTGGCCTTTTAATTAAGTATTTTTTCCACCGAAGTTCACATTTACTCAAATGCATGCACACACACACACACACACACACACACACACACACACACACACACACACACACAGCGAGGGGTTGCGATGGTGTGAGAGGGAGGCAGATGCTTTAACAGAGGGAGGGAGGAAATCCTCTCTAAATAAAGCACTGATATGCACACGCGCTCTTGCTCTCTCCCTCTCACACACACGCAGGTGCACACAAGCACAAACACACACACACACACACACACACACACACACACACACACGACGTGTTATCTTGTCTCCAGAATAAGAATTATATCATATTCCAGATGCTTTTGCACTAAACAAAAATGTGTCTAATACATATAATGAATTTCATTATACATCGATCGATCAGTAAAACTATTTCTATGCTTCCCAGCTGCATTTCTCGGCCCCCATTGTGACAGAACACAGGAATTGGACCTGCAGAACACGTTACTGGGATTTGCTTATAAACGTCTTTTTGAAATCATCTCCTATAGTGTGACAATTGATTATTGTAAAAAGCAGTTCGAGTCACACAGAACTTAACCGGTTATACATGACTGCCTTTTATATTGTCGTATTTGCTTTTATACAATGAATGAAAGAATGAATTAATGAAATGAATCAAATAAAGAGATGGTTTGTGAGGGAATAGGTGTTCTTCTGATTTAAGTCTTGTTTCATAGCACAATACTAGAACTAGAACACACAAAAAAGTACAATTGTCTGTCATTAATGATTTAATAAATGACAAGAAAAGAGTTTGTTTTGTTCCACATCACACCACTTGATCGTTTTTTTTCCCCTTAATTCCTGAAGGAATGTTAACATGTTACTACTGGCATTGTACTCATATTGTAATCGGAGGATTATTACTGCGTAATCTCAGCTGGAGCGCTGGTATTATCCCTGTATCTCACTGTCTAATAACTAACTGTGTAACTGTTTCATCATTAATGTGTAATGGTTTCTCCTGTGTAATCCCGTCAGTGTAAATCTAAAAACCATCAGCAGTTCGTTTGATTCTTCGACAAGCCGAACTTTGCCTCGCCTGTCTATGAAATATTGCACAGGCTTTTTTAATGGACCAGGGAACGTATTCAAAGCACAAATAAACTTGAATATTTTCAGCTTTCTGTCTGCATGGTTCAATTTCAGACATTCCTTTTAGTTACCACAGTGTTGCTGACTTTCTTTTACTCTTTATTTATGCTGTTTACTTTCATTTCAACTTAACATTAGCAATAGTTGCATGTCAATCGAATCTTTTCTTCTCAAAAAGGCACTGATGTCTGATAGGGCTGTCATGGAAAATGAACCAGATGCTAAAAATTTTGTTTCTCCGGTTTGAGGCTTTTTTCTTTCTTTTTTTTTACATGAAGAAATCCTTTTTCAGTCTCTCTGAATAAAAGACCTGAGTGTGTGTGTGTGTGTGTGTGTGTGTGTGTGTGTGTGTGTGTGTGTTGTCTGTCTCTGTGTGCTTCACTGTGTTGGAACCAGTAAAAGGTTCCAGACTGGTGGGAAATCATTTCCTCCTGAAGTGCTGTGTGTGTTACAGGGAATCATTTCTATTCTGGACCTAGTGACGTCACATTCACTCAGTAACACACACACACACACACAGACACACACACACAAACACACACACCATCAATCAGTGCCAACACGCATTGGGAACCACCAGAAATAGAACAAACTAGAGAGAGCTTCTTCCTGAATACATCACCTACAGGTAGCCATGGACCAAAGCCACACACACACACACACACACACACACACACATGCGCACACACACACACTGTCCAGGAGGATGTCCGTCTCATAATGCACTACAGCATGCAGTGCACAGTGTGGAGCTGGTGTAAGCTGCCTAATATAGAAATGGCTGTTTTTGTCCTCAGTGTTATGTACAAAATTAGTCCATCTACAACAATCTATTCTTCTTTTATTTTTTATTAAGAATCCGATTGAAGATTAAGATTTAAGATTTATTCAAATCACAACACACAATCTTTTTTTTCCTTTATGTTGTCTTAATTGTTTTTATATAATGAATGAATGAATGAATGAATGAAATAAAGCAAATAAAATACAACACAATACAACTAGAACACAAAGTTAATTTTTGGAAAAATCTATAAAATTTTGCCATTCTAGTCTTTTGACAGTCTAATGAAATGCTTTATATATATATATATATATATATATATATATATATATATATATATATATATATATATATATATATATATATTCATGCCTATCTCAGGCTTCTATGGGCATTAAGGCAGGATACACCCTGGATGGAATGCCAACCCATCGCAGGGCACACACACACTCACATTAACACACACATTCATACACTAGGGACAATTTTCCAAGGTGCCAATCAACCTACTGTGCATGTTTTTGGACCGGGGGAGGAACATGCAAACTCCACACACACATGGCTGAGACGGGAATCGAACCCGGACCCTGGTAGTGTGAGGCGAACGTGCTAACCACTAAGCCACCATGCCCCCTATATATATATATATATATATATATATATATATATATATATATATATATATATATATATATAATAACTAACTGTGAATGGTGTTCATTCATTCATCTTCTACCACTTTATCTGATCTTCCCTCAGGTCACAGGGAACCTGTGCCTATGTCAGGCGTCTATGAGCATTAAGGCAGGATACACCCTGGATGGAATGCCAACCCATTGCAGGGCACACACACACATTCACATTCATACACACATCCATACACTAGGGGCAATTTTCCAAGGTACCAATCAACCTACAGTGCATGTTTTTGGACTGGGTGGAAACCGGAGAACCCGGAGAAAAAACCCCTGAACATGCAAGCTCCACACACACACATGGCCGAGACGGGAATCGAACCCGGATCCTGGAGGTGTGAGGCGAACGTGCTAACCACTAAACCACCGTATCCCAGTTTCAGTTTCGATGATAATACTCTCTAATCACCTGCAACACGTTTTCTATGGTGGTGATGATCAGGAGGGGTAAAGAATTATAATTATATGTTCACACCTGAAAAAAATGGAGATTACCATGAGAAGATGAAATGGAGATTAACAGCCTAAAGTGAGAAGATGCGGCATCTGAAAAGGTCCAATTGTGATTGCATTTGCTTGTCAATTTGACAGAGAAAACACTTATTAAGTAAAATAGATGCTACAAGCGTTTGGTAGAAATAACCTAGTCAAATGTGTTAATTTATCTACTTGCAGTCTTTATGTAATTTAAACAAGGGTGGGTTTAATAGAACTATCAATGTCAAGTGAAAGTACATTTTTTTTGAGTGCACTATATACAATATCTCATTCATTGCACTATTCATATCCATTGTGCTCATTGTGTATCATTTGTGTACTGTTTATTCATATGCATATTATCCATAACAAATTATTTATTTATTTAGCATTATTTATTCATGCCTCATATATCATACCCTGTACACCCATATTTAACACTGCTACAAATGCACTTCTGGTTAGATGTTAAACGTATTTGGTTGCCTTGAACAACAACGTGCAATGACAACTTCTTTTTTTTTTTATCTAATGTAATCTAATCAGTTAAATTACATTAATCCCCTTTGCCAGCCATGGAGTCAAAATTAATGGAGGTTTGTTTTAACACCTTGAGGCTGCCATCATGCTGCCACCTCTAAATAATGAAGGACATGGCTTTGCCTTTCGTATAAATTGGTGTTTCCCCATCAGAAATAGTATATTTTATATATAACTCAGATGCCACTAAGGATAGTGCAGTTGATGCTTGACGCTGATATTTCACATAGCTTTAGAATTACACAGCATCTTGTTATTTGTGAACTCTTTGTGTCATCGTGTGGCATTTCCATTCTGTGCAACACACTGATATACTGCCTTACACTGATGCATGAAATCAGGCCACAGTTTTTGAAGACATTACATGGGGACATTAAAATGTTTTTTTTTTTTTTTTTTTTTTTTACGTATATGGTGAATAAAGTCAGATGCACACTGACGCTAAAGCAGGGAAATTCCACCTCTTCTCTTTCTTCATCCCTCCCTTTATTTCACCATCTCCTGCCAAAATATTTGACCTCATCTCTCCCTCTCTCCCCTGCTCTCTCTCTCTTTCTCTCTCCCTTTCTCTCTCTCTCAGAGTAAAAATGCACACATGATTCACAGAGATAATTAGATCCAGGCCATGGGTCTGATCACAGAGGAGCTCTTTTCTGCACTCAGATTGTTTGAATTAGTGCAATTGCGTTATTTTTGGGCTGACTTGTGCCAGAGTGATGTCACATCACGCCACTACGGTCTCCTGATGACATCACGCAGTGATATCACCCAGACGGGTGTGGTGTTAAAGAAACCTTAAAATTTGTACAGATGAAGAGGAGAGAGAGAGAGAGAGGGGGAGAGACAGAGGGAGGATGAGAAATCGTGTTTGAACAACCTTTAAACAATTCTATAAATCACAGAGGTGGGAAGTAACAGAGCGCAAATACGTCGAATAAAGTGTTGTGTCGTCCTTATGTATGATACTTCACTATTTATTTTTCAGACAACTTTTTTTTTTATTTTTACTTTTACTCATTACATTTTTACACAAATTTCTGTACTTTCTACTTCTTACATTTTTAAACCAGCCTCCTTTATTTATTTTTTTCTTCCCATTTTGAGCCCATCAAACTATTTTTGGTCAACCTTCTCCTTTTCCTGGTTATCGCGCACCACAGACGACGTGTAGTTTACATAGCTAATAACGAACAGTGCGCATGTCAGGAATGAGAACTAATATGTACCTGGAGAACAAACACAAAAACATTAATATGTCTAATATTCATTTACAAATAAGATATTGTCAGTTTCCACTTGCAACTCACTTTGTAATTCAATATTGGGATCCCTGCCATATTAAATAGTGTCAGTGGTTTTACTGTAACTGACTGCTATATAAAAAAATCTTGTGTAGCAAACACACATGAGGCAAACAGTGAAATGTAGCAACACTAAATTCTGTATCTCCAGCAAATGAATGTTGAATGTCCAGCAAAAGCTGTTATTTATTAATGATTTGTACTGATAAAAATAAAGCTCATCCTGCTATATTATTTGCTACTATATCAATCATTCATTCATTCATTCATCTTCTACCGCTATATCCGATCTTCCAGCAAGTCATTGTAAACCGTTGCCTATCTCAGGCATCTATGGGCATTAAGGCAGGATATACCCTGGATGGAATGCCAACCCATCACAGGAAACACACTCTCACATTCACATTCATACACTAGGGACAATTTTTCAAGGTGCCAATTAACCGGAGGAAACCGGAGAACCCAGAGAAAAACCCCCTGAGGCACAGGGAGAACATGCAAACTCCACACACACATGGCCGAGACGGGAATCGAACCCAGACCCTGGAGGTGTGAGGA
>JACRUU010000024.1:11316956-11406956 GCA_030449085.1 Kryptopterus vitreolus
AGAATGACTTTGCAGTCTTAACAAGTGGCATAAAACAAGCACGTTGCTTCTCCAAATCCTCTGTTTAACAGTGTTGGTCAATACATTTTTACATTTCAAAAATGAAAGCAAGCACTGACTCATGACCTGAAACAATAATTATGCAATGGGATCTTTATCGTGTCCTTACAGACTGTTACGGAATGGCCAGTTTTTTTTTTTTTTTTACCTTTTTTATATATTACTTTTTTTTTTACAATACGATGCTTCAGACATTTGAACCATGCAATCGACAGAACTTGTACTGACGTAACAAATTCCAACTGGACTTAAACCCCAGGGTTTTTTTTCAGCCAGGATCTTCTCATTGTGAACACGACACCGGGAATTTAATCTTAGTGAAAAGTTGGAAGAGCAGTGAAGAGTCGTCTTTATCTTTGCAGGAAAAGCGTAGCTGGAACAGTAAAAATGTGGTTCGAAGTTTATAAAGATCCCAGAACCTGCTGCTGTAACATGTGGAGTATCGCCTGGGTTTGTCATCAGGAATAAAACTTTGTATTAAAACAATGAGAACGAGGCCACGGCGCTGTGTACGTGCCGAAACCGAGGGAAAAAGAAAAAAGAAAAGAAAAACAACAGTTTATCTACAAGTAAATGTTGTAACACAAGTAAAAAATACATGGACGTGAAGATCAAAGTAGGAAAGAAAGAAAGCAAGAAAAAAAATGTTGCTTAAGGAATTTTGGACATTACTTAGTCATCAGCAAAACTGGAAAATGTGTCACATTAAGGACACACACACACACACACACACACACACACACCACACACAATCCATCCAAAGAAAATATGGCACCTCCTTACTTAATTTCAGATTGTAGACGTAGTAGTGGTACGTAGTACTGGGGGATTTGGGGGAATCCCACCATCCATGTCAGAAAGAGAGAGAGAGAGAGAGAGAGAGAGAGAGTAAAAGAGGCAGAGAGATACAATAAGAAAGAAGAGAGAGCTTGGCATCCCTCATTCATTTGAACTTCTCCCTCTGTGATATTGCAATCCTCCTCGCAGTGTTTCATCACTCTGTGTCTGTGCTCACGCATCACTTACACCTGAATGGACAGACAGGCAGGCAGATAGATGAGTTGGAGATATAGACATGGACAGATGGATGTAGATACGCTGAATATGAAGGATATTAATGCTAACATGTGTCGACAGTCCATGCGATGTCAAAGTTACCGCTGTTTTTTTTTCTCGGTTTTTTTTTGGTTTGCATGACGAATCTATTTTTCTCCTGAACGAAACGCCGAGGAATTTCTAAGGAACATCTGTCCGCTAGTGTTTGCACAGATGTAGAAAATGCACTATAATATGTCTGTAATACAGCAGACAGCGCCATTAGTTGAATGTATCTAAACATAAAACTTGTAAACCATTTCTCTGTCTATGTAGTTGAACAACATTTACAAGCATAGTAGATTTTTTTTGTTGTTATTTACTCAGAAATGTACTTTGTGTTCTGTTTGTGTTTACAAAGATATGGAAAAACTCAAAAATATTTTTCTGAATTTTTCCGAGAAATATTTCATGTGAACCCGGTTGTATGTAATATACTGTCAGGCTTTCTTCAATAATTTAGTTTATGTACTGTATAAAACTATATACAAACAAACCAACATTTTCACACAGAATGATCCATGATGGAGAACCATGGACACAGTTGCCATGTAGCATCTGTGTCTACTTTATGCTTTCAATTACAAGCAAATTTAGGAACTACGGTGATAACACATTCATCTTTTACCGCTTTATCCGATCCTCAGGTCGGGGGGAGCCTGTGCCTATCTCAGTTATGTTTGGGGCATCAAGGCAGGACTCACCCAGTATGGTGTGCCAACCCATCACACACTCACATTCACACACATTCATACACTAGGGACAATTTTCCAAGGTGCCAATCAACCTACCGTGCATGTTTTTGGACCTGGGGGGAAACGGGAGAACCCGGAGAAAAAAACCCTGAGGCACGGGGAGAACATGCAAACTCCACACACACACACATGGCGGTGGCGGTTATCGAACCACCGACCCTGGAGGTGTGAGGCGAACGTGCAAAACACTAAGCCATCTTATAAGCTCCACCTTATAGAGCACCAAATGACAAAATAACCTGCAACATTACATATATGGGCAATGGATGGAAAGTTCATCACGTATTGTAGGGCAGAAGGTCATGGATTAAATTCCAGCATTGTCATCTGTTGGACATCTGCATTCAAAAAGTGTCAAATGTGTAAAAAATAAAAAGTCGATGTAAAAGATAATGGCAAATGTTTCAAATATTTTGTGATGATACAACATAGATGATCATTTCATTTTGGTCTAGGAAATCCTGTATTAGCTGAGTACTTTATTTTATAATACAGTGTATTTCAGCGAGCGGTCCAATGAGCAAAAACTGATCTTTGCACTGATGCGCCATAAGTCATCAGTAAAAGTGAGGAAGGAGAACTGTGTGGCAGTATATAGTGGCCATTTATACCATATGTATGATACAGTACAACCTCTAGGGATGTAACCCTAACCCTATTTTATACACACTATCGCTTTCTTTTTAGAGGCTTCTAATTCTGGAGGGATTGTGTGACATCACAGCAAGTCACCCATACGCCCTCACGCCTGCCTTCATGACTTCGTGCCATATTTGTGTGGGTATGGGGGGGATGGGGTGTTTGTGTGTGAAGGCTTCTCCCAATCCATATGCCTTATGCTCTACAAAAAGGCACACACACACACACCAGGACGGTAGTGCGCGGGATTTGTTGACCAAATTCCCAGGCGCAATCCTGAGATCAAGTTTGTCGTCTTAGGGTTTTACATATTTGGCTCATGTTTAGTATTTCTGGATTTGTCCAGAAACGTGCAGCTCTGTAGATAAAAATTACCCCAAGGTGTGAATATTGGGTACCTTCTTGGGTAACATTGCACCTGGTGATGTCCGGTTTATTCACTATATAGGTCATATAAAGATCAACATCATGGGCGTGTACCAACCCACCGCCCCCAAACCCCCTTTATAAGTATCCCTAGACCATATACATAATTTACCTGTAGTGACATGGTATGGTTTGGGACACAGGAAAGTCTCTCTACTGTCTCTAACACGACAGACACACACACACACACACACACACACACACACACACACTCCCACATACACACACAGGGGCCGGATTGAACCACTGAGGTCTGGGCAGTATGCCTGGATCCCCCCTCTTGTCTGCCCTCATTCCCTGTTCCTCTCTTTCTTTAATTGGTCAGATGGGTCATGTGACCAGGAAGTGTGGCTCTGTTCCATTTCCCCTCCTGGCTGAGGGAACACGGTGGGCGGCCCTTATAACGCGGGTTAAAAATAACTGCCATATTTAAGGCTGTGGAGGAATCCCGGGCGTGCAGAGGAGGCACAGGCTGCCTCACGACTCTCTCTCTCTCTCTCACACACACACACACACACACACACACACACACTTTCTCTCCAGATCGGATGGAATGATGTAAACGACGGAGCCACACTCAGCTTGCTCTATGTAAACAAGCCAAAAACAAGAGGCGCGGTTTTTTTACACACACATAAGCACGCACGAACACACACACACACACACACACACACACACACACAATATTGCAGTGCCTTTCTTCTTTCATTTATACTATGTTGTGAATTAGGACACGTCCAAAATGCAGCATCAGAAACGTCCCGCACTGCACCGTACCATCAACCAAACACCCTGTTCACTATATAGGCCGCATAAACACCACATGTATGGAAACATTTCTTTTTTTGGGGGAGGGTTGACAGGTGACCCCCAACACACACACACATACACACTCACAGACACACACACACAAACACGTACACCCAAATCCACAGCTGGTACAAACTCGATCCCTGAAAACTACATGTAAATCAATGTAGGGCAAATCAAAGGAGGAATCACCTGCTCATTTGAATCTGATTTGCATATTTCTTCCTGGAGCTGGGACTTCTCAACCAGCCCTCCCCCGACCCTCCAACCAACACACACACACACACCTGTAGACTTTTATATGTATTAGAAATGACAAAAGTTTTGGTGAGTTAGTGTTGGAGAACAGATGGAATGAAGTGCACCATGTCTCACGTGTGGAGTCGATGCCGGGGTTGTGTTCAGCGGAAACTCTGACTGCCTCTTTCAGTGTACGTGTGGTCATTTATTTTTTCATTGTTGTAACAATATTCCCTAAAGGTTTCAGCAGTGATGGGTTCATTTTTTTCTTCTATTCTACTCCTCATTTCTGAAAGAAATAATAAATAAAGAAATAATAAAGCCTTAAACTAAGACAGTGTAATGATACCGCAAGTGGGAAATGAGACAGAACCCTCAGAAACATGATATTAACCCAGTGTTTAACTCCGTTAGTTACAAAGAAGATGTAGATAATTATTATAATAGGTGCTATAAATAATTACAAAAATGCAATATGAAAATATATTTAAAAAACTGGGCCCTTCTTTACTTCTCTTTTAGATTAGGGTAAAAAATAATATGCGAATAACCTGTATTTACTATTTCTTACTTATATTTGTTGAGTCATTCATTTTATGTATTTCATTTTTTCATTACTTTATTGATGTATTTATTGTGCGTTTCATTTGCTTACATTTCAGTATTAAGATTAAAGAAGGACTCAACAAAGGTTTCATCAATCGTTGGAATCACATTTTTACCGGTGCTCCCTACTTAGCGCACTACATATTCAACTTGGAGCCATTTGGGATTAAGCTCCACAGGTCCCATGTATTACAAATTGTGTGTTTAAGAAGAATGACGAGAATTTTAATAAGTAAATAATCCTAATGATAAACTAACTCCAGAACAAGACATGTGTGTGTGTGTGTGTGTGTGTGTGTGTGTGTGTGTGTGTGTGTGTGTGTGTGTGTGTGTGTGTGTGTGTGTGTGTGTGTAAGTGTAAGCGAAAGTCATTTATGTTGATTGAGTCAAACAGACAAGATCCTGAAGCAACAGGATCATCAAGGAGCCATATTTGCTTTTAATACACACACACACACACACACACACACACACACACACACACACACACACACACACACACACACACACACACACACACACACACACACACACACACACACACATATATAGACACACAAACACACACATAAACATATATGTTTTTTTTCATGCAATACAGATATGTGCAAGTGTGTACCTAACATTTTATCTATAATTAGATGCCTATTTCTGTGTCCGATTGTGTGTGTGTGTGTGTGTGTGTGTGTGTGTGTGTGTGTGTGTGTGTGTGTGTGTGTGTGTTAATATTTAAAGAGAATGTTTGCTAAGATTAAAGGAGCATGTTTAGTGTCGTACATCCGTTTTGCTCGGCTCAGTAAAGAGTCAGTTACACTATAAAATGTTTCAGCGGAACATTAACGCCTCTCTCTAAAGGACTGTCACTCAAAGAGTGTTTACAGTAATATCAAATAGCATTTAGAAAACACGTCGTGCTTCAACAGCCAAGAATTTTGGAACATTTATGAAGGAAACGTTATAACATTCATATGCAACAGTTAACAGCGTTTCAAGCGTATTCCCTGTAGATGAACTGAGATACTTTGCTTTGTCGAAATATAAACGAGTGTTAATCTTATGTACTTATTGATTGAGTCTTCAAAAGCCCCTTTGAATAACAGCCAGTAAATTCTGTAAATGTAAATGCTGGCGATATAATTTCCAGGAAAATGCCTTCAAATACAGATGCTTATCAGATCCGGAAACACCTTTAACGAAAAAAAATGTACATATTGATCTGAGCTAGGTAGTGAGCTCGTCCATGTGCTATAGCATGAGCTTGGCTTTGTCAGGATCTATTTCTAGAGGAGAGCAATTGTGTCAGAAGTGTCATGCTTATGGGACTGTGGTAAACAAGCTATGCTGAATTTCCAGTGTTGTGGCTTTACTGAATAATGAATAGCTGTAGGATGGTGCCTATGGCAAATGACAGCTGTTCCAATATATGGTATAACCCATGCTCTTTCCCATGAATCATTGCTTAATTTGAATATCCAGAGGACTTCATGATCTGAACTGAATGAACCAAAAGTTCCCAAAAACCTTTTTAAAGGGTTACTTTTGGAAGACACATAGGAAGAATAATATGAGAACATTTCTTTCCTGATCTTTAATTTCCGATACATCACATGACTATTATCTGGCTCTTAACTTGTCTTAGCTTTCGATTTTGGAGGAATGTCAATTAAAGTATGTATCAGAGACCCCCCTGAGAGACACAGGGGGTATGTAAGTGAAGAAGTACGTCTTTTGTCCACCCTTTTGCCTAAAATGTCACCGTGGTTATAAAGTGCATTCATACAGTAACTCTTCCTTCTTTCTCAGCCTGTGATATGTTTGTTTGTGTTGTTGTAAATATGTATAGTGTATGAACCAAGAACAAAGTGTTCTTAAAGACCATTCCATTTACTGCACTGCATTGTCTGTGGTTATAAATCAGTTATATTCGCCTCGCTAAATATCGATTCACTTTCGGGAGACATGTCAGGACAGAATCTTCAGCCGTGTCTCAAATCACACACGGAAAATCGTCTTCGCCGCTGTGTTCAAGAATAGATGCTCATTAAGTTCATTCTGTAAACATTTTTTTTTTACCTCAAGGTTTAAAACGTGTGTTTGGTGTATACAAATGTCTGCCCTTGGGCTTTTTTTATTGTAATGTACTTTTGTGTAGCGCAGTAAGGAAAAAGTGCAGAAAGTTGCTTATCTATTTGTCTATTTGTGTTGTCCCATATTAATCTGCAGTATCTGAGAGACTTATATTGATCTCAGTAACTGAGCTGCTCAGGGGCCCAGGTGTAGCTGCTGGTATTGCTGGGATTTGAACTTTCATACTAATGCCTTAACCAGTAAGCTACCACCTCCTTGTGTGTATGCGCATGTGCATGTGTGTGTGTGTGTGTGTGTGTGTGTTGGTTTGCATTATTTTTTCTGATGTGAAGTGTGCAATCTAAAACATTACATTTGTTTTTGTGTCAGTTGTAATCATAATTAGCATTATAACATACACGCTCCTGTTTTCCATAGAATCCTGACGTCTTCCGCTCATCAGATCCAGAAATATTGGCAACTTTAGTAAAGATGGCTTACAAATATTGTGTGTAAATGTCAAATATTGTGTGGTAAATTGTCCCAATTTCTCACGAACTTCTTGCTTTACTGGTTCTTCGGTGTACTGAGTTTACCTTGTGCTCACGTTTCCACTAGTTTTATTGTTCACAGATCTCTAATCTTTTCTTCACAAGGGAAATCCTAATTTCTAGTGTTCCAAAGGAAACTAAGCTCACTTCTGGAAATCCTGGACACACAGTGCACTAGGTAGTGAAGAAGTATTTTTTCCCCCTATTTACATGCAGACTATGGAGCAGGCACTAGGTTTATAGCACTAGGTAGGATGGAGGATCTAAACCTCGTGTTTGCACGGTTGATTGAATTTTTCAGAGCGCTGTGACGTCATGTCCCTCGCAGAGTTCTAACGCAATGCTAATTGTCGTCACGTCTAACACCCCGCCCACCGCAATATGTGATGACTTATCGCCACGGTTACGAGCCGGACGAACCAGTTTCACGTCAGTCTGAGAGCAAGTCAATGACCTGCTCGGGGTATGAATGAATTAAGCAACGGAACAAATGCACATGTGAATAAACGGACAAGTGTAAAGGTGAGGCTTCTGTACACCTTTGTTCACACACCTGACAGACAGATGGGTAGATATAGATTCGGCTCAGAAATGTTGGCACCTTTTAAAAAGAAACAGGTTGGAAAAGACTCAATGGAATACGCATTACCCACAATGATTCACATTTTCCATTCCTATCTATGTAGGAACTCATGTAACATCACTGTTTAGAACAAAAGCATTGCATCCAAAAAAGCAAACTCCAGAAACTATGCTGCCATTTTAAACATATAATCAAATCGAATAAATATACTGTGAGGACATCATGTCAAAGAAATAAATGAGAAATAGATTAAACTAAATAAAACACAAATAATATATTTCTACAAACATCAAATTTGCATTAATCTCAGGCACGGAGTCTTGCATCGGAATGATGATGAGGTTTCTTTAGAGAAGAGGTTCAGAAGAGGTTTATAAGCAATATGTAGCTTATTTGTTATTTGTAGCTACTTCATACACATTGGTTTGAACAGTTCTCCAGGGATTCTTCACAGTTGAATAAGATGACTAGGCCCTAATGGAGTATGCCACATGGAACCATTATTGAAATAAAAGTATTTTAAAAGGGCTCCAGATAGCACTTTTATCGAACAACTGAGCCCATTTGTAAGATAACTAAAAGCTGGTAGGGCAAAAAATAAAATTCTGAACTTTATTAAACCTCACCTGCCTTACAGGAAGAGTGACAAGAAAAGGATCCCAGCTGAATGCTCTCTTTTTTCAACTTAAATTCCACAAACACAATGTACAGTATGGGGTGGATCTGTATGGCCCAAAAAACCTAGTTGCCTAAAACGAAAGGGTTAAAACTTTAGGTGAAGATGAAAAATGGATGTCCGTACATATTCACATAAATACTTCAAGCGAACACGATCTATAAACCCTTTGAAATGAAGTGAACATCTACATGCACAAACCTGAGAAATTTCCTTTAGTGTTCAGGTGTTTCAATTGCTCTATTTGACATTATGTATAGTGTCTTGCATACATTACATGGTGTTACTAACTAGCTCAGCAAAATTATTGCGGACTTTAAGATAAACAAAATACGAAAACCCTGAAAACATAGTGTCATTTGTGGAGCGTAGAAGCCTGTGTGTAATTATATAGTACTTATTAGGATTTTAGTATGGACAAGTGCAGATTTGTTTTGCTAAGATATGACTTTTTACACAAGAGAGGAAAAAAACTCGGTTACTCTACATAGTATAAATCTCTGTTTACTGGGGCATCAATAGATTGAAAGGTTTGAAAATTATGGATATAAATATAAAAAATATATATATATATAGAGAGAGAGAAATGTATTGCACATTGCACAAACGAACACTGGCCACTTTACCCTGGTCGCCTCGCACATTTTGGTCACTTGACACTTTTACACCTTATACACTATTTTTATATATGATATATTTTTCTATGAAGATGTCTTTTTTCACTTTTTACTCCATATTTTTTATTTTATTTTATTCTACTTATCTTCCTTACTTAGAGGGGCACGGTGGTTTAGTGGTTAGAACGTTCGCCTCACACCGCCAGGTTCCGGGTTCGATTCCCGTCTCGGCCATGTGTGTGTGGAGTTTGCATGTTCTCCCCGTGCCTCGGGGGGTTTTTCTCCGGGTTCTCCGGTTTCCCCCCGGTCCAAAAACATGCACGGTAGGTTGATTGGCACCTTGGAAAATGGTCCCTAGTGTATGAATGTGTGTGTGAATGTGTGAGTGTGTGTGCCCTGCGATGGGTTGGCATTCCATCCAGGGTGTATCCTGCCTTAATGTCCATAGACGCCTGAGATAGGCACAGGCTCCCGAGGGAAGATCGTATATAGCGGTAGAAGATGAATGAATGAATCTTCCTTATTTAAATGTATTTACAATGTATGTTTACATGCTGGACAGTCGTTCAAAAGCATTTCACTGCATGTCGTACTGTGTATGTATGTATGTGTACGTGACAAATAAACTATATCTCCGTAAATTAAATATATATATATATATATATATATATATTATATATATAAATTATTTCAAGTATAAATGAAAAAGAAAACATTTCGCAAAGTCTTGTTGCTATCATGCATAACACACTCGTATATACGCGCACACACGCACGTCCCGCACAACCGGCCGCCCGCTTGCCTTCTCCATTGGCCCGATGCCCGGGCTTCTCCCTTTTGACGTCACGCTCCCTCTCGCACGCGCGCTCTCCTCGGTGTGTTGTTTTCTATTTTTTTTCTCGCGCGCTGCCGTTGCCGCGCGACGAGGGGCGTGTCCGGGCTTTAAGAGGCGGAAGAAAAAGCCGGAGAGTCTCAGAGCTGAATAAAGAGAGCCGGGGAGAGGGCGAGCGTGCAGAGGAGTGTAATAACAGCGCACTAGTACAGACAGACAGGGACACGTTAATCCCCCTGTACACACACACACACACACACACACACACTTTATACACACTCACGCGTACGCGCGCGCACACACATGCTAAGTTTCGGGGGGGGGGGGGGGGGGGGGGGGATGAAGCGGACCGGAGTTTAAGCGCGGTTTGGGAACTGGAGTGAAGCGACATCCGTGTGTGGATTTTACAAAGCAGGAATTATCCATTGGGATTTGTTTATAGCGTGTGAATATCCTTGCCATTAATGAGGTTCGTGACATAATTATTTACGGAGCTGTTTCACTTTTTTCCCCCCTTTTTTCCTCTTACTGTGGACACAAAGTGAGAGAGAGAGAGGGTTTTTTTTATTATAATAAAAACTTATTTTACGGAGGTAAACTCCGAGGTATTTTTCTTTCTTTCTTTCTTTCCTTTTTTTAATCTGTTGTGTGTTGTAGGCAGCCTCCGGCAGATGTGGACGGTATGGCGCTGAGGCGCGCACTCCTGCCCTCCATCTCCACCTTCACCACCGGAGCTGCTGAGCCGGTCAGTAAACTTCATTCATACACCATTGCATGTGCTTCCTTCAGGCTTTTTTTTTTACTTATTATTTACTAAACTAACATAAAAACTGTTGTTTCATTAAATAACAATGTTTGTGTTATATTAGAATCGTTACACTCTCAAGACAAACGGGCACTACTGTCTTTCCATGTTACCGGAGTGAAAGCTTGTTTTTCTTTCTTTACCGTTTATAATTCACATGTAAATGTGTATGTAGTGAGCTCAGAAGACATGTAAAGTGTGTAGCTGGAAATTATTTCTAATAACTTAAAAGAAAAAGCCTCAAAAATTCAGCTTCGTACTGCTAATTATGCATGTATAATGTATACCACCTCTATCATATGGTGAGTCCATGTTTAGATGAGAGTGTAATATCATTAATAATCATTTAGTTTTCGTTATAAAGTTTACATTAACAGGCAGTGGTGTAGGTGGGTCTTTGGCTAGTTACTCAGCTTCGTAAGGGGTTTGTTCTGTGAGCACTTTGTGCTAGGGAACTCCTCTGACGTAACATTCACGAGGGTTACCCAGAGGAACTAACAAAGGGGGGGGGGGGGGGGGGGGGGGGGTGGGGGTGGGGGGTGGGCAAAGTTTTTGGGTGGGCTGGGGGGTGTTGGGGGGGGGCATCAGGATTTCCAGATTTAAATGTTTGCACTCTTTATGCAATTTATGGAAAATGGAGCATTTAAGTTCACTGTTAAAAGATAACTATGGTAGTTTGGCACACGGTGGTACATATATTACTATAGTATAGCACATAGTACATATTGGCAACCACCATTCATTTTCAGTCTACCAAATTAGAATTGAATTGTGTAAAAAAAAAACAAAATTAAATTTGGGACAGGATGAGTGAATAAATTATTATTAGTATTAAGGCAGAGTTGGGGTGGGATAGGGGGCTTTTGCTTTTTCATTGTATTCAATATGGAATAAATATTATGTTCATTTTCATTCGATTTAGCATGATGTCATTATTCTGTGAATGAACACCCACAAACCCTGTTAATCACAATATACATATTGGTTGCTGAGGATGTCTACATAATCCGAATAAATCCTGAATAAAAAAACAGCATGGATTTTTAACATCAACAATGATTTATCCGTGCCAACGTTAAAAAGAAAACCTCCGTCTAGATACATCATTTTACATTAATGGAGTTGCCTACTACTAATTTCAATTCATTTTTATTTGTATAGTTCTTTTAACAATGGACATTGTCTCAAAGCAGCTCTACACAGGTAGTGAAGTAAGAACGTAACATATTGTCTTATTGTATTATATATATTGTATATATATTTCTTGGTTAGAGAGGAGTGTTCCTCATTAATTATTAGGGGGGGTTTGGGTTCAATTACAATGGCATTTAATCAGAGTGAACTTTTCAGTGTTCTAATATTAATTAAGAATAAAGATGAATTTTCCAGTGATGTTAGCATCATATTACTATGAAATCTGGTTTAAAGACACCATATGCAGGACTGCCAGAATGCAAGGCAGCTACACAGCGCATTTTATTTACAGCAGAGACTCAGCTTGAGTTGATGGTTAATGATGATGATCATGTGTTGTTGGTGATATTAGCATGGAAGCTGTAGCTCAAACACATGATAAAGGACTAAAGAGCCATTAAAACATTTTCTTCATTTAGGTAGAAGTGTCGGCTAAATCCAATTGCACCACAATCAGCAGGTAGTCCAGGCATCATGGCTAATGTAAGAACGAGAAATAGAGCAACATTTCCATGAAAATAAAATAAGTAAAAAAACTCACAGCATCTAAAATAAGTGAGAGCATATCATATTAGGAAATAAAAAATTCCACCAGGTGATTCATCACCAGGATGAAGTGCTGATAAAACATGCAAATGTTACGTTATTCATCAATTAATAAAAAATCGTATTGACTACTGAGACTGGCCCGGTTATTACACTGTTATAAACACATACAAACCCAATACTGATTAATGAATATAACTATCATCTTTATTATTTAATTTGTTAACAACTAATAAACGTATCATTGACAAATTATTTGCTACCATTGCAAAATGGCCAACATATATCAGTTATTATTTTGGATAGAATTATCTCTGTGATTAAAGACATATCATCCATCGTGTTACTGAAGTGGAATGATGGCTAAGATTTTTAATTAGATTATAAACACTATAATGATTTATTAATATAATACATTGTAACTGAAACAATAAAAAACGACAACCAGCTTCTGTTTTTCTCATTTGAAATTATAAATAAATAAGAACTTGAATAATGCCGCTTGCCAAGTTATCAAACAAAAGTGTGAACTTATACCTTAGTCAGAAAAACCTCAATTAACACTGCACGTTACAAAGCACTGATACTGGACAAACCCTGTCATCACTGTTTATATATGTTTTTACTCAGTGTATCTGGAGTATCTACCCTACAAACCCCTGCATAAGAGCTGTTACTATAGAAATGATAATGTATTATAAACATGTGATTCCCAGCTGCATTACTGTCAGGCGCGCTGTCCAGTATTCAGCCAGAATTATGTGTGTGCTTTCATCAGTATGTGTGTAAAAATATTCTAATTAAAACTATATGTAATTTTAACAGTCATCATTAAATGACACTTCCACATGATTCCACAAACAGCACAGGGCATTGTGAGTAAACCAGAGAAAAACTGATGCTGAAGCTGAGAGAAAAGCTCGATCGAATGGCATTAGGGAAGTCAGATTATTGAGCAGCATTATAATGTTTGTACAACGATTCTTGTTTGTTTGAATTTATTTCCTATGAATATTTATTGAATAAGTAAATTTTTGAATCCACTCATTAATTATATGACAAAGTGAAATGTGTGAGATCTGAGGTGAAGTCTACTACAGGTCAGTTTCAGTAAATGGTCAGTGTTTACTCTATTCTTTGATTGAATTGTTTTTATAATAAACTCTGTGTTCATGCAGTCTTCAGTCCTCTCTAACCTGTCTGTGTATATTTCAGTCTGCCCCCAACACACACACACACACACACACACACACACACACACACACACACACACACACACACACACACAAAACACAGTTCAGTTCTGTTCATTGACCTTTATTGCAATAGCTAAGTATTACCTAAACACTGAAATAATATTTTTATACAAATATTAATAACTACTGTGTTTCCCATAAAATAAGACAAAAAGATGTCTAAACATCTTTTTTTAATGTACAAGAATCTACATTTAGAGTGCAGGAGTCAGGAGTCGGCTGTGGAGTTTTATCAGAACGAGGTCTTATTTTTGGGGAAACACAGTTTTGAATCCTCACAGAATAATGATTTACATTTCAGAGTAAAGTTTTATGTTTTTTTTTACTGATGTCTTATATCAGTGCAATAATGCCTATGAGTGATAAATGATACCATAGAGCCGTATGCAGTACTCATAAAGAACTAAACACATTTCTCTCTGTGAGTGACTAATCAATATTTTACGCACACACGCACACATGCACACACACACACACACACACACACACACACACACACACACACACACACACACACATAACTATGGAGGAATTTGCAAGTCAAACGCAGACAGTTAATTAGAGCCTAAGCTTTTCATCTTTTAGAAAGAAGTTTAAAAGTTTGAGAAGTATCTCAGCAAGCCGAGATCAACGTTGTTGCTCAACAGATCAATTATTAAAAAAAAGATTTAAATACTCATTTTTTTAAATATCTTTTTTTTAATAATTGATCTGTTGAGTTTTACTAAACATGACTGCTGACTGTATGTGTCTATGTAGTGTGTTATTAGCAAATATAGCACTGCAAATTGTACTTATTTATTTGTTTTTCTCTTTTTCCGTGTCTGAATTTGTATGTGTGCGTTCGGACTAAGAGATGGAAGGAGGAAATGTCTCATCTGAAGCACTTTGACAACATCATGACTAAAAAAGAGCCAGAGGAATTCGAGCTGCTCGACTACGACTTCATCCTCTCTAATAGCGTCATGCAACAGCAACAGCAGATGCAGCAGCAGCAGCAACAACAGCAGCAGCAGCAGAGTCGTCCACCTCCACAGGAAATGACATCGTTAGCCTATCCATCTTATCACATGTCCTACGTTTCGGACATAAGTGACGTTTCTCCCAGTGGAGGTTTTGTCGCCGAGCTGATGAGACCCGATCTGGACCCTGCTTACCTTCAGCCACTTAGTGACAATGTCAGCGCTCAATCCAATGCCAACGCGAACACGAACATTAATGTGCACGGGAAATTCGTCGTTAAAACGACGAATGTTCCGAACATGTTGGCGTACAGCGAGAGCGAGAACATGACTTCTTCGGAACCGCCGCCCGCCTTGTTCATGTGCCGCAGAATTAAACAGGAGGTCCAGGCCTCCACATCGTCTTCCTCTCTCTCACCGGACGAGCATCACAAGCCTGCACAGGTAAACACCCAGCTCCTTTATTTATTTAGTAATTTCTACTCATGTAAACACAAAAAAGGGCAAAAAAAAACCCAGACGTAGTATTTAAACTGGAAATAAGATCATCTAAGCGGTTCAGTTTTATATTCAATATTTTTCCCCATTAGTTATTTTTCAATCTGTTCCATGGTTTCACACTAGCTACAATTATATGTGGCCTTGTTATCATTTACTAATGCTGATATACTCCAGCACAGTTCATATGTTTAAAAGAAATGTTCTTGCATACACATTAATCAGTACAGAATAAACTCTGAGGCCAATGCAAATTAGATTACTGTCAGATGGAATATTCATTCATTCATCTTCTACGTCTTATATCCGATCTTCCCTCGGGTCACGGGGAACCTGTGCCTATTTCGAGCATCAAGGAAGGACACACCCTGTATGGGATGCCAACCCTTTGCAGGGGGCACGGGGGGGGGGGGGGGGGGGGGGGGGGGGGGGGGCACACACACACACACACACACACACACACACACACACATTCACACACTAACAATTTTCCAAGGTGCCAATCAACCTACCGTGCATGTTTTTGGACCGGGGGAAACCGGAGAAAAAACGCTGAGGCACGGGGAAAACACTACACACACACACACACACACACATGGCGTAGGCGGGAATCGAACCCCCAACCCTGGAGGTGTGAGCCGAACATGTTAACCACTAATCCACCGTGCTCCCATGTCAGATGGAATAGGTTTGGGTGATGCCTTTTTAATAAGTCACTAGATAAAGGTTTAATAGCTGATTACTGTCACTAGCACAATTTGCACCAGTGTCCCAAGTGAAGATTATTTAAAATGTTTGTCCATGTCTTTTTAATTTCGACGTTGTTCGTATTAGATGATATAAATAATGCACACATGTTCCAACAACCAGAGTTTTCTGCTTCTTGAATCTCAGGCAAATATAAAATGCTTAATACTCAACACTCAACAACTCTTCTTTATACTCTCGACAATCGGATGATCTTTCACCGCGCTGGAAATCATTTAAAACCCATTAAAGCTGAACATGCCGACGGGAATCGCAGGCTGCTTGTTATGGCGGTTCAACTTTTGATTATGTGTAACAGAGCAGATAAACAAAGGCTTTATTCATGTGTAGGATCTGTACACATAAACACTTCATTCAAAACCTCATATGGATCAGTGTTAAGCTCGGCATGTTATTAGAGCCAGTGTGACTCTTTGCTCCTCCCTGATTGGTTAGGAGGGTAATTAACATATTTGAACACATTGTTGTTGTTTTATTTTTATTTAAATCAATAATTTTTAAGTGCATTTGTGTTGGAGGAAAATTTTAATGCTCTGGCTGTGAGCTAAATAATAATTTACCGGTATTAACCACAATGCTCTGTCAAAGGTGATTTTGGTGCCAGTTATAAAATGATCAACTTTATAATATAACACCATTAATCATTCTTGTGTGAAATTAAAGGAAGGATGTGATCTCTCTCTCTCTCTCTCTCTCTCTCTCTCTACCTGTCTTTTTTTCCTTTTTCTTACACATTCTCTCAGGTGTTGGCTCATCCTTCGATCTCTGTACCTCAGGGATTTCATCCATCTCACAGTTATTCCCAGTTTGCTGCGGCACCAGTACAGTACTCGGGTCAGTCACATTGTCTCACACCAGTTGTCTGATTTATGTGCTTTTATTAATATGTATACATGCTGTTTAATAATTATTATTACAGATATGTTGAAAATCAGATTAACCCTATTTATCAGTATACAAGTCAGGTAACGAAGAAAGCAAAATGTGCAGGTGGGCGTGGCGTCCTGTTTAGTCAACCATTATCACCTGTGAGGTCATGTTTAAGGAAAAAAGCGTTTAGAATTTTACTGCACATTTTGAAGGATGCATATGTTTGACTTTTTACCCTTCCTAGTCAGTAGTTGTCGTATGACAGGGGAAAGCGGACTGTGAGGAGGAAATTATTAGCTGACCAAAACGGTGACGATAAAACAATATAAATATCTTGTACATAATATATTGACAGTGAATTGCTGATCTATCTGACCGAGCTTTCAGGGGTTTTTTTTTTCTTCATAATTAAAATGACTATTTTTAGTGTAGTCTATTTTTTTCCGCTATAGTAAGAGATATTATGTTTGTTTATTTTTGCTATATATCATATCACTAACACAAACATATGTTTATTTATTGTATTATTAAGTGTAGTCGGGTCTAGCAATTTTTTCTTTTTATATCTTTGTTATCTATCATATCACTAACACAAACATATGTTTGTTAACTGTATTATTTAATGTAGCCAGCAGTATTTTTTTTTCCTTTTTATATCTTTGTTATCTATCATATCACTAACACAAACATATGTTTGTTAACTGTATTATTTAATGTAGCCAGGTCTAGTATTTTTTTTTCCTTTTTATATCTTTGTTATATATCATATCACTAACACAAACATATGTTTATTTATTGTGTTATTTAGTGTAGTCTGGTCTAGTAATTTTTTCACTATAGTAAGAGATATTATGTTTTTATATTTTTGTTATACATCATATCACTGACACAAACGTATGTTTATTTATTGTATTATGCATTGTTTATAATTCCCGGCCTTAAGAGATTATGTATTTTTACTGTTGCATTGTTGGTTGATGGTTTATATTTAATAACGAAGTCTGGCATGATTTCAGTTTTCAGATAATGGTTTGACCGAGTGTCTGATGGTCCGTTACTCATTCTCCCCTCTCTCTTGCCGAACAGAAATGGTACCTCCTGCAGCGGAGGAGCCGAAACCCAAACGCGGGCGACGCTCTTGGCCACGGAAGAGAATGGCCACACACACATGTGATTATGCTGGCTGTGGGAAAACCTACACCAAGAGCTCGCACCTGAAAGCACATCACAGAACACACACAGGTAAGAGATCATCATCTTCATCATCATCATCATCATCATCACTTTCTTACTAATTTTGGTATAACCTGCTTTGTGTGTACAGGAGAAAAGCCATATCACTGTGATTGGGAAGGCTGCGGATGGAAATTTGCCCGCTCTGATGAACTGACCCGTCATTACCGTAAACACACGGGTCACCGGCCGTTTCAGTGTCAAGAAGTGCGACCGCGCTTTTTCCCGCTCTGATCATCTGGCACTGCACATGAAACGTCATCTATAACCTTAAACCCTCAAACCCTAAACCCACGTGTCCGATATAAACACGCCGCACAGGACCGCCCATCAAAACTCCACGAGTTGCCTTTTTTAAAGAAGAAAAAAAAGACAACGAACGAACGAAAAAAGACGCAAGACACGCTGTGACGTTCACGGCAAAACAAAGCTCACTATTATCTCGTTATTTTTTACTGCATATAAGAATGCTGACGGCTCATGAACTGGACCACAATTCAGCAAACCGTACTGACGATTTTTATTTATTAGACTTTGTACATCATCATTATTATTGTCATTTCAGCTGTTTACAGAAAGAGCTTTACTTTTCCACAACATCTCCTAATGATACACCATGATCATCAGTGAAATGCAGCAGTTTTGTTTAAACACTAACATATATATATATATATATATATATATATATATATATATATATATATATATCTAAATATATATATATATATATATATATATATATATATATATATATACTCAGGACAGAGGGATGGAACATCACATATGGTGTGTGTATATATATGTGTGTGTATATGTATATATATATATATATATATATCTATATATATATATCTATATATATATATATATATATATATATATATATATATATCGATATATATACTATATATACTATATGTGATGTTCCATCCCATTGTCCCGAGTCGAAACAAGGTAGGCAGAGAACCCCGTCGTCTACGCTCTATACTGCAGATCCCAGAACCATGCAGATCAAAATGGACCGCTGTCTGCTTTTACTTACATAGTACACATTAATCTCCTTTCAATAGGGTGAAATGTGCTTCTGCGGTATTTGATACACAGCCCAGGAACCTAGAGTGTACAGGATAAATGAATTGGGGATCTTGTCTTGGAGCACAGCGGTGACAGAAACCGCTGATGTGTAAAACGTACCAATAAGCAACAGTGAAATGATGAGGTGCCAAACATGGAACAAATAAACGAATCTCTCTGGAAAACATATATGAATATAAAACTGTAATTATTATCACAGTGTCACTGTAATTTCTACAATATTTTTGTATAGAGTTATATTTATGTGAATACATTTCTGAGAGCAACAAAAGAAAGCCTAACTGGAAATAATAAAATGATATGATTTTGTTTTCTTCTATAGAACTGGAAATATTGACATTTTTAAATGTTCAGTGGTGTTTTTTTTTTTAAAATCCTAAACCAGATGAAAGTGAAACCAAACTGGATCTTGATGTGCCATACTTAATAGGGAAGATTTATGTGTATAAAATATCAGGGATATTATGGGATTATGGGATTATAATATAAAAAAAATGATACCTTTAACCTAGATACACACATGCACACACACATACACACTGTATAGTGATATTACTGGTTATTTCTGGTACAGGTTACTTTTTTTTGCGTGTTGTGTCTCTGCACTGGTGCAATAAACATTTTGATAATAAAAAAAGAAAAGAAAACAAAACAAAAAAACCCGAATAAACACTCTGGATATTTTTATAAATCTTGATCAGAAACTTTTCTGTTTTTATTAAAAAAAATTAATATAATCCTGCTTTTTGTAAAACTTGTAAATACATATTTTTTTGTATTTTACTGTATAAATAAAATATCAAACATCCCAAATGAACATTGATATCAATCAGTGTATGTTCACTTTTATGGTATGATGATCACTTTTATGGAAGATAGTTATGGTTTACAACAGTTTTTAGAATATACATATACATATATATATATATATATCATATATATATATATATATATATATATATATATATATAATATATATATATATATATATATACTATACATACATACATACATATACATATATACATATACATACCATATACTATACATGACATTTTTCTCACACAGTAGGGCACGGTGGCTTAGGGGTTAGCACGTTCGCCTCACACCACCAGGGTCCGGGTTCGATTCCCATCCCATCTGGTGCTGTGTGTGCCAGTGTGTGTGTGTGTGTGTGTGTGTGTGTGTGTAGTATGTGTATTGTAAGGCTAAGCACTTTTATACATTTATGTATATATAAACTCAGACTCTTAAAATAGCCTTCAACCTTAAAATAGCCTTACAATCATGTCTAATGCTTAATCATAGGAAGTCTTCCTCACAGTATTATATCTGTTTAGTGGATTACAGTGAACTCAAAAACTGCTGATCAAACTAACCTTCTATAAATAATTTAAAATATATAAAAAATAAATATAAATACTTTAACTATTCATTTATTGAAAAATTCTACTGTTACTAATAATAATAACAATTATTATTGTTATTGCAAGAAAAAAAAGTCTTTTATTCTGAGCTGATTATTTAGTAATGAAATTCGGTGAACAGCGCCATCTGCAGAACACATCTATTACTGACATTTTATTACATTCCTTATTTTTTCCATTATTAACTTCTTTATACTGTTCACACAGGGCATCAATCATAAACACTTCCTGTATTACACCAGGAAGATTCGACACATACATTACATGCTTTTTGCTGAAAGAAACCAATAGAAAACCCCCATGTGAAACTCCTCACTGATAACCTGATCACAGGATTGAGACACAAGGATCCCTGAAGCAATGAGGAAGCAGTACAACCTGCTGTACCACTTATAAATCCAGGATTTCCAGTTTCATGTGAAACTAAAAATAAGAAAATGTTTAGTCCTTTAAGCGTTCGTGTATTTATCACGTCTATATGTGTGTGTGTGCGTATGCATGTATGTATCTAGGTAGGTATGTATGTATGTATTTAGGTAGGTAGGTATGTACAGTGGCAAGAAAAAGTATGTGAACCTTTTGGAATTTCATGGTTTTCTGAATAAATTTGTCATAAAATGTTATCTGATCTTCATCTAATTCATTGGTATTGACAAACACAATGTGTCTAAAAATAATAACACAAAAAAAAAATCTGATCTTTCTTGTCTTTATTGAACACAATCATTCAACATTCAAAATGGCAGTGGAAAAAGTAAGTGAAACCTTGAGTTAATGACCTCAAAAAAGCTAATTGGAGCTAATTGGTTTTAGCACACCTGGAGTCTTGTTAAGATAATAAGTTTGGAGGTGTGGACTACAGATACTCTGACTGATAAAAACCCCTCAAACCTTTGGAGTTTGTTCTGCACAAGAAGAACATGATTATGTGAGCCATGCCTCGCCAAAAAGAGCTTTCAGAGGACCTACGATCAAGAATTGTTGATTTACATGAAGCTGGCGAGGGTTACAAAGTTATTTCAAAGACTTTAGAAATTCACCAGTCTACAGTTCGGCAAACAATCTACAAATGGAGACAATTTGGGACTGTTGCTACTCTACCTAGAAGTGGGCGCCCCGTCAAAATGACACCAAGAGCACAACGAACACTCATCAATGAAGTAAAGAAACAACAGCCAAAGATTTGAAGGCATCATTGGAACTTGCTAACATATCTGTTCATGAGTCTACAATACGTAAAACACTGAACAAGCAGGGTATCCACGGCAGGACACCGCCAAGGAAGCCGCTGCTTACTAAAAAGAACATTGCTGCACGCCTTAAGTTTGCAAAAGAGCACATTGACACTCCACAGCGGTATTGGCAAAATGTTTTGTGGACTGATGAAACTAAGATTGAACTATTTGGAAAAAACACACAGCACTACATCTGGCGTAGAAAGGGCACGGCATATCGTCATGACAACATCATCATCCCAACTGTAAAGTATGGTGGAGGAAGCATCATGATTTGGGCCTGCTTTGCTGCATCAGGGCCTGGCCAGCTTGCAATCATTGAGGGGAAGATGAATTCCCAAGTATATATCAGACAATTCTTCTTCAGGATAATGTGAGAATGTCTGTACATCAGCTGAAACTGTGTAGAAAGTGGGTGATGCAACAGGACAACGACCCAAAACAAAAAACCGGAGCGAGCAAGTCCACAACACAACAGAATGGCTTCAGAAAAACAAAATCCGCCTTTTGGAGTGGCCGAGTCAGAGCCCAGACCTCAACCCAATAGAGATGCTATGGATTGACTTGAAGAGGGCCATACACATGAGACGTCCAAAGAATATGACAGAGCTAAAGCAGTTCTGCCAGGAAGAATGGGCTAAAATTCCCTCCTCAGCAGCGATGTGCAGGTCTGATCCACAGCTACAGGAAGCGCCGCCTGGTTGAGGTTATTGCTGCCAGGAAGGGGGGGTCAACCAGTTATTCATTCTAAGGTTTCACTTACTTTTTCCACTGCCATTTTGAATGTTGAATGATTGTGTTCAATAAAGACAAGAAAGATTGGATTTTTTTTTTGTGTTATTATTTTTAGACAAATTGTGTTTGTCAATACCAATGAATTAGATGAAGATCAGATAACATTTTATGACAAATTTATTCAGAAAACCATGAAATTCCAAAAGGTTCACATACTTTTTCTTGCCACTGTATATATCTAGGTAGGTAGGTATGTATGTATCTAGGTATGTATGTATGTAGGTAGGTATCTAGATAGATAGGTAGGTATGTATGTATGTATCTAGGTAGGTAGGTATGTATGTATGTAGGTATCTAGGTAGACAGATAGGAGAGTACTGTGCAAAAGTTTTAGGCAGGTGTGGAAAAAATGCTGTAAACAAAGAATGCTTTCAAAAATGGAAGTGTTAATTATTTACTTTCATTTTCAATGAATGAAGAGAAATGGAAATCAATATTTAGTGTGAACACACTTTGCCTTCAAAACAGCAGTAACATTTCTAGGTACACTTACACACAGTGTTTATGAAGGAACTCGGCTGGCTGGTTCGGGTTGTTCCATCTTGGAGAAGTAAACACAGATCTTCTGTGGATGTAGACGTTCTCACATCCTTCTGTCTCTTCATGGAATCCCACACACACTCCATGATGTTGAGATCAGGACTCTGTGCGGGGCGTGCCATCACTTCCACTACTTCTACTTCTTTAATAGTTACTCACAACAAATATTGATTTAATTTTTCTTTCGTTCGCTCAATTTGCATTTTGTTTACAGCATTTTTCATCCATTACCTCCAATTCAGCTTTTTGTTTCATCGAAAGACAGCATAGTATTTATACAAACATGTGATCTGATCTGAATTCAGACCCTAATGAGCCGAGTCAGATTGAACCGTCAGGTTATTTCAAATGATCTCAAAACAAATTAAAGACGAACCACAAACTCACAAAAATCTTTCATCTTTCTGTTAATCTTTCTTTGACATGCCATTGTTCCTGATCACGGTATTTATACAGTTTATGGCCCTTAACAAGATCAACTGCTTATGATTTGCAATATTGTAGAGCAGAGATGCACAGTTTTATAGTACAGCAAAGTGAAATCTTTTCTTCACATACTCCTGTTCAGCCTTGGAGGATTAAGGGCCTTGCTCAAGGGCCCAATCAAGAGTGGCAGCTTACGGTACTAGGGTTAGAATATCTTCATTTAAAACCATTTTTGTTCATCCCCTAATCACGAATATTCCCCCCGGACTTCCCCCGTGTGTTCCACTTAACAAGCGTACAGACAGGTGAAATGTGTTTATGTTGAAAACTTTTATTTCTTCCTGTAAAAAGGACAGTTAATGTGCAGAATGTGGAACTGTCCACACTAATCAATGTGGAGCATGTGGACATGCTTTTAACCTTTAAAACAAGTCCAATGGATTTGCACAGAAACATCTCTGCATTTCATGCACTACAAAGTAAATTATTTTTAACTAAAACAAAAAACATACAGCAACCGTGTTGCTTTAAAAATCTTTTTAATGTTTAAAATTGTGTTTCGGGTCCCTATACCGCATCGACTGTGATAGAAGGTATGAACACGAGCGAAAGATGAGGGGAGGGGGGAAGGGTGACTAAACAATGAACGTGCAGCTCGGCCATAATTAATTTGATGGAGGAAATGATAAGGAATGAAACCTAAAAACCTGCATTTCAGCAAAAAAAAAATTTTTTTTTTTTTTTTTTAAGTATGAATCAAAGGCAAAAAAATAATCCAGGTCATCAGAGGACGTCATGTGATTAAACTTTTTTTTACTTAAATTCCCAATTGAGCAAATGAACCTGCTCGCCTTCACAAAGCAGATACAGATGAAACAGCCGAGTCATCCAGTGTGTAAGAAAAATAGAACAAGACCTGCGGAGGGGTTTTTTATGTATGAACATTATTTTATCTATTTTGCAGTATGATTAACGGAAAAGAAATTTAAAAAAATAATAATAAACTGGGTAAATTGGGAGGGGAAACAAAACAAACAAACAAAAAAAAAAACAAAAGAAAAAGAAAAAAAAAGAAAAAGAAAGAGCTTTTAGTCATCATCGAAGTTCTGTTGTAAAAGGAAATTGGCAGCCAGGTTCTCGTTCTTCTCACAAGCAAAGTAGGCCTGAATAACAAGTCCTTCTGGGAATCCAAGCGCCTTTAGCTACAAAGAGGAGACAGAGTCGGGGGTTAGTGTTTCATCACTGGTTTACACACTCTCTCACACACACAAATCTGAGACACAATGACTGTGTATGATGATATTGTTATTCTTATTGCTATTCTTCTTCTTCTTCTTATTATTATTATTATATGTGATTCCAATGTGGCCCCAGAAACTAAAACTCAGTCCAGGTTCAGGATAATTCGATTGTATGGTGGAAAACGAACAAGGGTTTTCTAAAAGGAAATGTTAAACTGAGACAGTATTTTCAGTGTCTTTACCTTCATTTACATATTTTAATAGATTCCCTTATCAGAGCATGTAGACAAAACTTAATCTGATCGATTACAACTTTTTTTTAAAAAACATAAACCAAGTGTAAGAAGGAAGTGCTGTGGAAGATAGAGGTCTTCACTTGAAGATAAGCGACTCGGCTGATTATTACACTATTATTATGAACATGGTCTAGTGTTCTTGATGACTTACCCTTTCAATTGCTTCCTTTTCCTGGGGTGTGACTTGGATGTAATTCATGTGCCCACCACCAGCCTCAGACACCCCGCCTCCACCTCCTTGCCCCGCTTCCTGTGCTGGTTCATTCAGCATCTGAATGAACTGCTCCTGGTGGCTGCTGATTTGCTAATAGGGAAAAGGTTCAAACATTAAAAAAAACAAATAAGGTGAATGGTGGATGAGGTGGGACCTTTAAAAGTCCATGTCCAACCACTATGTGCAGTGTGTGTGTGTGTGTGTACACAAAGTTTTGTTTACATCCGCTGTATGTACCTGCAGTAATTGGGGATTCTCTCGGCCGATCTGTTGCAGCAGGGCAGGCAGAAGTGAGGGGTTCTGTTGAATGATCTGCCTCATCTGCAGAAACTGAGGCTGATTCCTCAGAAACTCAAGAGGATTAGCTATACACACACACAAACACAGGGGGGGGGAGAAGTTCCCTTTGAAATTATGCATCTCACACACACAGATTCAATTTATGTTCTAATAATTATTGTATTCTCCTGAGTAATATTTATATGGCACTGCTTAAGGCATCCTGCACAATTTCTGCTATGATGGCAGCGTAGAGAGATGATATCTCTTGGTTTCAGAATCTGGCCCCATATAGACCTTTCAGGTTTTGTGTAAACAGCAACAAATATTCAGCAAATATCAGATGGAGTAAATAATGCTATAGCTACTAGAACCTAATTATGCCACTTATCTTAAAATCTATAAATGAGTCCAATTTGTAGATGATGGAACTAGTCTAGGAACCAGACATTTTGGAATATACGGTGAAAAATATACAATGGCGCACTACAGTGGGAGTAGCTGGAAGGAGACTACTGACCACGTTTTACATCTCTACAGCGAGTCTGCATATTTCATAATGGGAAGTCCATGTACACCTATATACCTTATCAATTTAACGTATTTCTTTACACAATCATATATTTTATCTGTTGTGTATATGTATGCGTGTACCTGCTGATCCAGCAGTGGGTTGTGTAGGTGTTGTGCTGGACGGTGATGAGAGTCCTGTAGAAGCAGCTGGTGCGCCCCCTACTGGAGGCGCAGGATCAGAACCGCCTATATTCCCCTCGCTCTCCACTGGAATTCCCTACACACAAAAATACCCACAATTCAAACTAAAGACAAACGCCGCATCATCATTCCTAGTATCAATCATTTTATCCCCCTTATACTCTGACCCACGTACCCTCGTATCCCCTAATATCTCAAAACATTGCGTTTCTTCCAACTAGTCACAATTCTACGCCTTCCTTTATCCCCCCCACCCACCTCACACCAAAAACCTCACTATTATTTTCCCTCACTCCAAGTATCACAGTAAACATTCACTGGAAATCTGCCCATAATCCTCCAGGCACAACTCATGCCTTCGGAATCCCTGCCTCTTTCCTAATCCACCCAAAATCACCTAATTATCATCTCTTTATAATCGCTACCTCATTCCTAAAACATACAAATGCTGCCTCCGTCTCAATCCATCTCAAATTCCTCATAATTAGTGTTGATTTTTAATTTCACCTCATTTTAAAACGCTACAAACGAGTTGAATTCCTCGTTCCCAATCCTTCCATCAACATTCTCCCAGTCGCACTATAAATCATTTCCTGACATTAAACAAATTCCCAATAAAGCCATAATCCCTACAGAAAACTCCCACATCATCTTGTGCTTAACCCAATCACGCTTTGATCGTTATCAAGTCATTTGATAATCCCTCTATAAAATTCCAGTATATCTTAATCCAAATCCTATTGGATCCTTCGTTTGTTCTCAATTTCCATCAGGATTCTTTCCTCATTCCAAAGTGATCCTTCACCCCTTTCATCATCTTCCAATGGTTCTCAGAAGCCCCATTCTATGACCCACCCCTCTCACCGTGAGCAGGTATTCAACAGCTCGGTCCGGGTTGTTGAAACTGGCACGCAGCGCCGCCACCACTTGCTCTCTCTCATAGCCCATTAACATGATCTCAGTCACCATGTTCTCGTACGACTGTCCAGTCACTGTGAGAACACATACACACACCACAATGCAACATGTAGTGAACTGCTGTGACCTATAAATGCCACTGAAGGCACATATGTGTGTTATGCATTATTGCTCCCATGCTACAGGCACCTGCATCAGGCTCGTGTGATGTAATATATTATTATCCTTACAATGCTAGACATACTGTGATGATTATTATTGTCTTACATCATGAGAAGCACCGCAAACACACCCGTCCCCCAATCTCACATGCATTCAATTTTCACATCAATCAATTCATTCATGCAAAATAAAATCTCTCTCAGCATAATAACTGTATTAAAAGAATGGCACTGCATATAAAAGACTTTTTTGTTTAACTGTAAGTCTGCCAGTGAAGTGGTTTTTACCCAGGGCCGAAGTCGCCTCTTCAAATATGTTGACGTTTGTCAGGCTGCCAGAGCTGCAGGAGAAAAGAAGACGCATCAGACAGGAGGATACACTTCATCAATACTTACCAAGCTTATAAAATTCAATACAAAATAATGCAGAAATAAAACACACAACCGGTGTTAAGTGTGTGCGACAAGCTTGGAGTGTTTCAGCTCTGTGATGTAGAGATGTGTTTCAGGTGTGTGTGAGGTATGAGATATACCTGGCAGGTGTAGATGATGGTGGTTTCTCCTCTTCCGCCTTCTCCTCTTTGACGCTGCTTTCAGATGTGGTGTCAGTGGTGGTTGTGGTGGTGGTGGTGGTGGTGGTGGGGGCGGCAGCAGGGGGTACTGTGGGAGTTGCGCTAGATGTGGAACTACTTGATGATGCTGCGGTAGTTGAAGATGGAGCGGCTGAAGGAGCAGCTTTAGGCTGGAAACAAAGAGTTCACACAATATGAAAAAGCCTTAAACTTGCACAGGTCTGCATATGCAAAAGGGGGTGGTTTTGGCCATTTTTGCAGCTTTAAAATAGGCTAAAATTCAAAATACGGAACTCATATTTTCCAAGTGGAATATTTGATATTTGAAGTAAATGACAAAAATTGCACCTGACTAATTACACAAGGCTTGCACAGGGGCTAATGAAACTCAAATACCCGAATCCCTACTTCAATTCCAGAAGCAAACTGGTCTACATTAGCGTCAGGTGCTCAAACAAAAACAATTTTTTATAAATATAGTCACACACTGACCACACCTCTGCTGATTCACTGTTTTTTATTTTTTTTAAATAAAAGTTAAGGTTGAAAAACTACATCTCTACTCTCCCCTGCTGAATTCATAAAAAAAAGGACACAAAACAACCTAGCGTTCTATTTGCTCAGAGAAATTTGTTTCTTACCTTTGCTACCATGACAACCACAAAGTTCTTCTCGTCTATCTTATACTCCTTCAGCGCAGTGTCATCATTTAGAATTTTACCTGAGGAGCACATCAGCGAAATAATTATAGACAACTCATCAATCATCTTCATCACTGCTTCTCTGTCATGCTCCCCCCCCCCTTTTACATTACGGTTCAATTCTTTGTACTCCCCTCTCACACAGTACATGTTTACACACCTTTGGGAATGTGTAATTAATGGTCATTCATTCAGAATTGAAAATGCTTGCATTGATGCCTTGGACCAGTTAAAGAAAATAGACTGAACTTTTTTTTTGTTATAATCCTTTTTTTTAACAGGAAAAAAATTCATAAATGTCTTCCTGATTAGTACCAGTGCAATTAGGTGCATTTTCAGCATTTACACATGTTCTTGGTACTTTGGTGCATTTTAAAATAAGTTAGCCAGCCTTCAAATCAACATTCTGAGGCATAAACAGGATATGAAGGAACACTGTAGTATTTATTTCTAATAAGTGCAAAATAAATATGCATTGGGTTTTTATAAAAAGTTTTAGACCTTGCAAGTAATTCTTCTAAATCGGCAACGTTGTCTCATGGTTCCTGTATTGATGTACATCAGTCAGTCTCTCACACACACACACCAGTCATTTCGAACCCTGCATCTCTCAGCACACACACACACGGAGACAAACCTGCATAGATCAGCTTCTGTCCAGCGACAGGGAAACTCTCTTTCCCTTTCTCATTCTCAATTTTCTCTTTTAAAGCCTTTACCTGGAAAACAGACAGAGAGATCAGTGGTGTCGTGTATACACGTAGACCCCAACACATACTTCACACAATATATAGCAATCATGTCTCTTAAAACAAACACTGAGCAACTCCACTCTAATGCTATAAATCTACAAAGATGTCATCAAAAGTCATTTAAGTTCCTGTAGATCATTTAGCTATTATTAGTGCACTACATCTCACTAAGCAACCACATTACAGCATGCACAGAATATAGTTTTAAACACTACTCAGGTTTCCGTACATATCTATACACAGACAAATAGAGAATGACAAAGCAAAATGCCAGATTTGGTTTAATGGATATTTAGTCCTCATTTTTGTTTGAAGTAACACTTTAAAGAGCTTTAAGAGAATTTTTAAAAGACCACTTAAAGAACTAAATTAGTAATGAACTGTGTCATGCATGTATAATATATTTTTTTTCTTCACACACACACACACAATAATGCAAATGTCTACACACCTTTAGGGCACCAGGTGTGCTGTTCTAACAAAATACTGATTGACAGATTGGCATGATGTAGTAGAGTTTCGGTTACCACACACAGTATGATTTATTTATTGTTTTTATGAAAGTCATATCAGCATCAGTGGCTGTTCCCAAGGTAAGATAAACATAAGCAAAGCATGAGATTTATTCAAATCTTACAAAATAACAAAAAAACTTAAAAATGCACTTTAATATAAAAACGCAACAGTTTCAGAAATCATTTCTTATTAATCCGTAGAAGACTTCCAGATAAGTGTTTCATGGAATAATCCTCGAATAGTTTTCCTAGAACAGTATGGGGTTCCAGATGTTTCTATTCGCGTTAAACCACGCAACACTTTCCATGTCATACTTTTAATCAGTTTATAATTGCATGCAATTCTGAAGAACAGCAGTGAGCCAAGGTCCTGTAATCACTTTCTATAAGCTGCAAAAAAAAAAATGCAAGGTTACACAAAAAAGTGTACACTCCTGTCCTGAAAACTCTGGATACAAAGCTCAATAAAGTCTAATCACAGAAAAAAAGTAATTCACATCATAAACAAATAGAGCACGAGGCACGCAAGTTCCGGTGAATGAGTTCTCATCATAAACAGTACCAAGCGGACCTTTGCCTTCTGACAAGTACAATACAATTATATCTTTGCATAATAAAGCTCAGAGTGCAGGGTCAACCATTATACAGCACCCCTGGAACAGAAAGGGTTAAGGGTCTTGCTAAAGGGCCTATGTGTGACATCACAGCAAACCTGACACTTGAACCACCAACCTTCCGATAAGCAACTCAGAGCTGCTGAGCGATATCACTTCCCGAAAGAAACTTTTCTACATCACGTGTAACATGGCAGTACAGAGAGAAACTTCCTCTGCACATCCAGATGTTATTAGGAAGCCGGGGTCAGAGTGTAGTCATGATACAATGTCCCTGGATCAGAGGTGGTCAAGGGCCTTTCTCAAGGGGCCAAGAGTGTATGCTTGACAATACTAACAATAATAGCATTTATGTTTATATAAATATTTGATATAGAAAAGCGGTCACACTTGATGTCTTAGACATGCATGTGGTACAAAGTGCTGCTCGAGGAGTGAAAATGATTGACAGTCAGTGCAGCTGCACGGGTTCAGGCCTGAGCTCAACTTTATCCTACCGTCATCTCCCCCTAGATATTTATTTTTGTTTAAAAAAACACGATAAAATAAATAAAACTGATTAACATTTATGAAGTACTTGTCAGCGTGCGATAAGTAAAATCTCAATGTAGAAACAAACGGGAAGAGACCGGGTTTAAGCTCGTACATGATTCAGCCAACTTGCGTGTGATCCAGCAGGCCACGCAATGCTAGCATGCTAACGGGTCCGATTTAACCAACGACTAGCCATGCGTTCATAGTTTAACTATTTTTTTGTAGCCAAAAAAAGCGCTTTGTTCTAAATAAGAAAACAAATTATATATATATTTTAAATGATAAGCGCGTTCTGGTTTATTTATTCTACCAACGAATGAAGGTAGAATTAATTCGCTAGTCAGCTAGCGTTAAGTAGATAATAATTAGCCGGAGCCAGAGTAACTCGCTAACTAATTTAAACTCGGTTTCATTTCCAATTAAGCAGTAAAAAAACACACATTACATCAAACTCTCGCTGTTATTCTACATCACAACGTGCGGACAAAGTTTACTAATTAACGCTAATGTCAAACTATTCGATAGTAGGTTCGTGCTAGCGTGAAGAGTTGAGAATTAGCTGTGCTGGCGATCTCAACTTTTCCCTCACGCATAAACTAGCGTCCAAACGCAGGCGTTCTGCACAAACGTGCACAATCCGTGTGAAACGGGTTTTCACGTCCAACACGCGCTGAAGTTCGCCGTCTGTCACCGACGCGGACTTATCACGGTTGTACGTGCGTGTGGCGTTAGCCTTAGCGAGGTCACAAGCCAACTTTGGCGGCCGCGCGTCCCGGAGCCCTGGCCGCCTGGTGTGTGTGTGTGTGTGTGTGTGTGTGTGAGTGTGACCCGTGTCTCACCGTCTCTTCTGCGTCGATGTCGATTTTAAACGTCTGCTGCTGCAGGGTTTTCAGTGTGATCTGCATTTTGGGAGCCGTTTCCGCGTGTTCGAGAGTGTAAGGAGAGACTGCGATCTTTCCCGAGGTGAGCCAATGAGTCCGGGCTATTTTCGCTAGCTCATCACAGCCTGCTCGCCGCCATTACGCTCTCGCCTCGCTTTTTTTTTTTTTACAGCGCATAAACAAACCGCTGTCTTTGCGCATGCGCGGCGTGTACCGCTCGCCACGCGCACGCGCACGCGCTAACCGTACGGCTCTCACTACGCGTGCGCAATACGGGACTCAGTGACTGACGCTTTGAATCAGGAACGCGTCCTCTCCCACTCATTTGGCTTTCAGACGCTTGAAGATAGACAATGCATATGCATGTTTAAGTGTTTTTCTTATTGTTTGGGTTTAACATTTTGTTATTATTTTACAAAGGGGGCACGGTGGCTTTAGTGGTTAGTAACGTTCGCCTCACACCACCAGGGATCCGGGTTCGATTCCCGTCTCGGCCATGTGTGTGATGAGTTTGTGCATGTTCTCCCCGTGCCTCAGGGTTCTCCGGTTTCCGCCCCGGTCCAAAAACATGCACTGTAGGTTGATTGGCACCTTGGAAAATTGGCCCTTCAATCAACCTACCGTGCATGTTTTTGGACCGGGAGAGGAAACCGGAGAACCTGGAGTTACTGTTTACTTTTATTTTGTAATTAAATTAGGTAACGCCGTTACATGTAACTAGTTACTCCCCAACCAAGTGCATCCAAGTCAATCACACAGTTTGTCAGTGGGGTTTTCAATACAGTGGGGTTTTACAAGTACAACCTAATGAGTAAAGGAAGCTAAACAGTGAGTGAAAGATAAAGGTGATGATGTTTCCAGACGGGGGCACAGTGGCTTAGTGGTTAGCACGTTCGCCTCACACCGCCAGGGTCCGGGTTCGATTCCCGTCTCGGCCATGTGTGTGTGGAGTTTGTTCTCCCCGTGCCTCAGGGGGTTTTTCTCCGGGTTCTCCGGTTTCCCCCCGGTCCAAAAAAATGCATGGTTGGTTGATTGGCACCTTGGAAAAATTGTCCCTAGTCTGAGTGTGTGTGTGCCCTGTGATGGGTTGGCATTCCATCCAGGGTGTATCCTGCCTTAATGCCCATAGACGCCTGAGATAGGCACAGGCTCCCCAGTGACCCGAGGGAAGATCGGATATATAGCGGTAGAAGATGAATGAATTATTTTACAAGTAGTTTTTAAATCAAAAATGCGTTTTTGCCTGAACACAATATGTAAAGCAGGGGTCACCAACCTTTTTGAACCTGAGAGCTACTTCATGGATACTGTCATACAAATGGCTAGCAGTGTGACGCACTCTTCTGAAATAACACATTTGCCTTTAGTTCATTCATTCATTCATCTTCTACCGCTTTATCCGATCTTCCCTCGGGTCACGGGGAGCCTGTGCCTATCTCATGCGTCTATGGGCATTAAGGCAGGATACACCCTGGATGGAATGCCAAACCATCACAGGGTGCACACACACACACACATTCACACACATTCATACACTAGGGACAATTTTCCAAGGTGCCAATCAACCTACCGTGCATGTTTTTGGACCGGGGGAGGAAACCGGAGAAGAGACGGGGCACTGGGAAAACATGCAAACTCCACACACACATATGGCCGAGACGGGAATCAAACCCAGACCCTGGCGGTGTTAGGCGAACATGCTAACCACTAAGCCACCGTGCCCCCACATTTGCCTTTAGTTATATATTATAATTAATGACACTGATGATTTCTCACAATAAGTATTGTGAATTAACTATTGTGAGTTCACAATGAGTTAACTAACATTTTAGATGCATCTCACTCTAATGAATTTTTAGAACAGACCTGAGAGTTACTCATGTGGTCCTTGGGGGCGACCTGGTGCCCGCGGGCACCACGTTGGTGACCCCTGATGTAATATAAACATGGGGGGGGGGGCGTGACTGGCTTTCACGTGTGTAACGATTGTTGTGGTACTCTTTCATTAGACACTGTGCTTTTTTTTCCCTTAACCATACTTTTTGGTGATTGTGGACAAAGAGTTATTTAATCAGTTTATTGTATCTGATCAATATCCGTGTTGTCTTCTATACTTTTGTAATGCATTTGCAGCTGATACCCTTATAACCCTAACCCTAAGATCGACTTACAACATACAACACAACATTAATGACTTTGATCAGGGGCATAGGGGGATTTGGGACTGGGATTTGAGCATACAACCTTTGAAGAAAAGCCCATTGCCTCATCTAATAAGCTACCACCTCCCCCACACACAACATGCACAATGCTTTTGCACTTTATTCCACATCCTAAATAGCTCAATCAATCATACTAAATACTAATCAACGCTACATGCTCATGTACTGTGCTGTTGGTTTATTTAGGGCTGTAACAATTCCCCACGAAATGTGATTACAAAGATGTATCTAGGCAAATTAATAAAGAATCAAAAGCACTTCTTATACAATTATTCCATGGAGTTAGAATAGTCGCGTACTAAGTTAATCGAAAGAAGCATCCCAAGTGTTATTGTTCTTATTGTGTTGTTTTGCACATATTTTTGGGCACCAACTTTATGTACTCTTGTGTGTAAGTGTGCCTATGCTTGAAGGTGATTTTTAGTTGTCTTGGCAACTCTTTGTTGCCTCATGGGGCACTTTGGATCTGGAGGACTGTTGTTCCATCTCATTGTGCACTTTAAATAATCCACATTACAATGAAAGCCACTCGTGACTTAACCTACAGATATTGACATATGTGTTTAAATCAGAGGTAAGATTTACTTCTTATGTGTCAGCTAAACCCATACAGGTTCTTACTGCCATTAGAACAGTGATGTGCAATAGTTGTTCATATTCCCAATGACATCTATTTCTTAATAACATTTTGGACAGTTCACTTTGGTTCCAAATTATTTTACAGACGGAAAATGTTATTCCTAATGACAATCCTTGATCTATATCTAAATATATATATATATATGGTCTCATATTTATATTTATATATTTATATATATTATATATTATATATATATATGGCTTAGTGGTTACCACACATTTGTCTCTACTATTATCACATCGTACACTATATATATATATATATATATATATATACTATATATATATATTATGGCACCTATATTATATATATAATATATATATATTATATTATATTATATATATATATATATATATATATATCCAAAATAGTTTCACTATATATATATATATATATCTATTAGAAGTTTATCTTATTTATAGGTATGCAGGGGGGTGGATAGGGACATTAGGGGGCCCGGTGGTTTACGTTTTTTAGTGGGGGGGATTTTACATAGGTGGGGGGTTAGCACGGTGGTTCGAGGGCCTCACACACCGCCAGGGTCCGGGTTCGATTCCCGTCTCGGCCATGTGTGTGTGTGGAGTTTGCATGTTCTCAGGGGGTTTTTTTTCTCCAGGTTCTCCGGTTTCCTCCCGGTCCAAAAACATGCACTTTTAGGTTGATTGGCACCTTGGAAAATTGTCACTAGTGTATGAATGTGTGTGTGAATGTGTGTGTGTCCTGTGATGGGTTGGCATTCCATCCAGGGTGTATCCTGCTTTAATGCCCATAGACGCCTGAGATAGGCACAGACTCCCCATGACCCGAGGGAAGATCGGATAAAGCGGTAGAAGATGAATGAATGAATATATAGGTGCTCATTGTATACTATTGTACTATTGTATACAACTGTGTGCTATTGTCAAGTCAAGTAGGCTTTATTGTCATTTCAACAATATACAGGGCAGTCAGTACATCAGTACACAGTGAAACGAAGACTGTACACAGAACTAACTCTAAACTAAAAAAACAAAACAAAAAAAAAACACACACACAAAGTGCACATGTGCAAAATTTAGTGCAAAAAGAAAGAGAAGGAATAATGAGTGTCCGCAGCATTGATTATGAAGATGAAACATTATTGGGAGAAATCTGCAGATAGATCAAATTATATTGCTTACTCTTACTGATAGAGAAGCCCTGAGAGTGTATAAAGACGGAACCACATTCTTCATCAGTCTTAGATACTCCCCTGTGAGTGGCACATATGTGCAATTAATTGGACAAGTCAAGTCTAAATAAATCTGGTGGGGGGGGGCATTTTCTGCAAATAGTCAACTTGCATTCGAAAAAAAGAATATTTCCAAAACATAATTTTAAAAATGTTTTCTTGTATTTTTCTTTTCCTAAATAAGTTTAATAATACTTATTAAGCATGAATTTCTGATTGCACAGAGATTTTTTTGTTATGGATAAAACTAGAATATCACACACACAGCTCGTGATTTATGACTCAAGATTCAAAATATTCGATTTAACTCCATAGTTAGAACTATGATTTCATGTGATAATTAGAAATGTCCAGTTTGGTGTGTTCTCATTGACCAGGTCCCCCGTCAGTATGTTCGTGTGTAGCAGGAAGAGAGATTAACAAGGTGGCAGATGCAGAGGCGATGGGAGGTGATGGCCTGCAGGAACTGAACGGTTTCCCAGATAAAAATTCCCCAAAACACGTCACTGTGTTCTCGGGGAGGCGATCCATAAGTTGCACTGCCAAAATGCTCCGAGCGCTAAACACAACACATGAGGTCAAACTCAGAATTGTGAAGTGTGTCGTGTTTGCAAATGTTCGTATACTTTTGTGCAACTCCTACGTTCATGAAGTGAAAACCAGTATAAACAACCGTGATAGCATATTGTTTACAAATCTGCAAATGCACATTTATATTTGTTCAACCTAAAAATATGGCAGGTACGAGAAGGACAAACAAATGAACTCGATTGAGTCGTTCTGACTTGTTACTCTTCAAAGCATGTGCTAACACTCAATTGCGCTATGCTAAGCAGCTAACTAAGCATCTGGACATTAAGCTAATCGATGTTTACAAAGCAGACGCAGGCATTTAAGGGCAGCTGTGAAAGCCAGAAGTGGGAAAGCACTCGCTTAGAACTGCTCATACGCTGGACGGGAAGGACTTACAAGAAGGTTTACAAATGAGTGATGAAGCGTTCGACTCTGCAGCATTACTTGCACAAACATGCTCTGCGTGGAAGAGTCATCAGAAGGAAAGTGTGACCTTAGAACTAAATTCATTCATTCATTCATCTTCCGCTTTATCCGATCTTCCCTCGGGTCACGGGGAGTCTGTGCCTATCTCAGGCGTCTATGGGCATTAAGGCAGGATACACCCTGGATGGAATGCCAACCCATCGCACACTCACATTCACACTAGGGACAATTTTCCAAGGTGCCAATCAACCTACCGTGCATGTTTTTTGAACACATGGCCGAGACGGGAATCGAACCCGGACCCTGGCGGTGTGAGGCGAACGTGCTAACCACTAAACCACCGTGCCCCTTAGAACGAAATGAATAATGTAAAACAATATGTATTAGTATATGTACAATATCAGTCGGAGGCATTTTGGAAGGAATGTGTTCTGTCCACACTCTCTATATGTACACAGGGATTGCAGATGAAAAGGACACCTGGCAAACAGAAAAGCCTGGGGGTAGATCTTTTGTTTTATTGGGTTATGAAGAGATTCCAATAAATATCTGCAAATTATGGATGGAAATACGGCACAGTCGGTCTAGAAAATGAAGCCGAACAGATACTGGCTTCTAAAACGGGACAATGATCCAAAACAAACCTTAAAATCCACTACTTCACGACACGCAAGCAAAAGCTTTGGGAATGGCCCTTATGAACGTCTTGAACGTCACATAAATTATTGAAATAAATTTGATGTGCATGCCAGATGGTCCAACAATATCTCATAACTAGAAATCTTCTACAAGGCCAAGTGGTTGAAAAATCGCTAGGCAAGGAAAAAAAAAACAGCTGGTCACAAAAAAAATCCTTCGCAAGCCGAAATAAGTGCCAAGGAGTGCCAAGGAGTTCCAAACCCACAAGTAACGCCCTGTGTGAAAAAGTAATTGCCCCTGCACCTAATAACTGGTTGGGCCACCCTTAGCAGCAATAACTGCAATCAAACGTTTGCGATAACTTGCAACAAGTCTTTTACAGCGCTCTGGAGGAATTTTGGCCCACTCATCTTTGCAGAATTGTTGTAATTCAGCTTTATTTGAGGGTTTTCTAGCATGAACCGCCTTCTTAAGGTCATGCCACAGCATCTCAATGGGATTCAGGTCAGGACTTTGACTATTCCACTCCAAAGTCTTCATTTTGTTTTTTTTCAGCCATTCAGAGGTGGATTTGCTGGTGTGTTTTGGGTCATTGTCCTGCTGCAGCACCCAAGATCGCTTTAGCTTGAGTTGACGAACAGATGGCCGGACATTCTCCTTCAGGATTTTTTGGTAGACATTAGAATTCATGCTTCCATCTATCACAGCAAGCCTTCCAGGTCCTGAAGCAGCAAAACAACCCCAGACCATCACACTACCACCACCATATTTTACTGTTGGTATGATGTTCTTTTTATGAAATGATGTGTTACTTTTACGCCAGATGTAACGGGACACGCACCTTCCAAAAAGTTCAACTTTTGTCTCGTCAGTCCACAAGATATTTTCCCAAAAGTCTTGGCAGTCATTGAGACGTTTTTTTAGCAAAATGAAGACGAGCCTTAATGTTCTTTTTGCTTAATAGTGGTTTGCGTCTTGGAACTCCGTTTTTGCCCAGTCTCTTTCTTATGGTGGAGTCGTGAACACTGACCTTAATTGAGGTAAGTGAGGCCTGCAGTTCTTTGGATGTTGCCCTGGGATCTTTTGTGACCTCTAGGATGAGTTGTCTCTGCGCTCTTGGGGTAATTTTGGGCGGCCGGCCACTCCTGGGAAGGTTTCACCACTGTTCCATGTTTTTGCCATTTGTGGATAATGGCTCTCACTGTGGTTCGCTGGAGTCCCAAAGCTTTAGAAATGGCTTTATAACCTTTACCAGACTGATGGATCTCAATTACTTTTGTTCTCATTTCTTCCTGAATTTCTTTGGATCTTGGCATGATGTCTAGCTTTTGAGGTGCTTTTGGTCTACTTCTCTGTGTCAGGTAGCTTCTGTTTAAGTGATTTCTTGATTGAAACAGGTGTGGCAGTAATCAGGCCTGGGGGTGGCTACAGAAAAACTCACATAAAATATGATAAACCACAGTTAAGTTATTTTTTAACAAGGGGGGCAATTACTTTTTCACACAGGGCTATGTGGGTTTGGATTTTTTTTCTCACTAAATAATAAAAACATTCATTTAAAAACTGCATTTTGTGTTTACTTGAGTTATCTTTGACTAATATTAAAATGTGTTCGATGATCAGAAACATTTTGTGTGACAAACATGCAAAAGAATAAAAAGTCAGGAAGGGGGCAAATAGTTTTTCACACCACTGTATATATATATATATATATATATATATATATATATATATATATATATATATATATATATATATATATATTATATATTTTATTTATATATATATTAAAAAAAAAAAAAAAATATATATATATATATATATATATATATATATATAATATATATATATCCAATAATATACCGCAAAGTAATTGTGCTTTAGCAGTCAATAAACATTCTCCACCACTAGGTGGCATTTTGTTGTGATTGTCCATGCGCCTGTCCAAGATTCACCATAGTGGAAAAAAAACAAGTGGTTAAATATTTGTAGTGTTTAGAGTTTATTGTCATTCTATGCAACTCATAAAAATCTTGGAATTGATCCAAACAGGAAACAGCAAGGGCGCAATGCATGTTCAAAATAGTTTCACTCTATTAGAAGTTTATTTTATGGGTGGGGCACGGTGGCTTAGTGGTTAGCATGTTCGCCTCACACCACCAGGGTCTGGGTTCGATTCCCATCTCGGCCATGTGTGTGTGGAGTTTGCATGTTCTCCCCGTGCCTCAGGGGGTTTTTCCCCCCGGTCCAAAAACATGCACGGTAGGTTGTTGATTTGGAAAATTGTCCCTAGTGTATGAATGTGTGTGTGAATGTGTGTGTGTCCTGCGATGGGTTGGCATTCCATCCAGGGTGTATCCTGCCTTAATGCCCATAGACGCCTGAGATAGGCACAGACTCCCCGTGACCCGAGGGAAGATCGGATATAGCGGTAGAAGATGAATGAATGAATTTTGTGGGTGTTTCAGGCAAACAAATACGCAGCAGGCTTGTTAGGTTAATGTAAAAGCGTACTTAAAGCTACAGAGGTTAAGAGTTTCAGTTTTTCCATGTCAGGAATCAACAAAATATGCAATTTGTGTAGGGTTAAAACATATATTTGCCTTAAACTACACGAAAAGCCTTACATGAGAGTGTGAAATGTCTGGAAACTTTCATTCATCTTCTACCCCTCAGATCTTCCCTCGGGTCACGGGGAGCCTGTGTCTATCTCAGGCGTCTATGGGCATTAAGGCACGATACACCCTGGATGGAATGCCAACCCATCACAGGGCACACACACACTCACACTAGGGACAATTTTTCCAAGGTGCCAATCAACCAACCATGCATATTTTTGGACCGGGGGGAAACCGGAGAACCCGGAGAAAAACCCCCTGAGGCACGGGGAGAACATGCAAACTCCACACACACATGGCCGAGGCGGGAATCGAACCCGGACCCTGGCGGTGTGAGGCGAACGTGCTAACCACTAAGCCACTGTGCCCCCGTCTGGAAACATCATCACCTTTATCTTTCACTCACTGTTTAGCTTCCTTTACTCATTAGGTTGTACTTGTAAAACCCCACTGTATTGAAAACCCCACTGACAAACTGTGTGATTGACTTGGATGCACTTGGTTGGGGAGTAACTAGTTACATGTAACGGCGTTACCTAATTTAATTACAAAATAAAAGTAAACAGTAACTCCAGGTTCTCCGGTTTCCTCTCCCGGTCCAAAAACATGCACGGTAGGTTGATTGGCACCTTGGAAAATTGTCCCTAGTGTGTGATTGTGAGTGTGTGATGGGTTTTGCATTCCATCCAGGGTGTATCCTGCCTTAATGCCCATAGACGCCTGAGATAGGCACAGACTCCCCGTGACCCGAGGGAAGATCGGATATAGCGGTAGAAGATGAATGAATGAATGAATTCAATTGATGAAGGATTTTGAAATTGTAACAGGAAACAAGAGTTGAGTAACTTCTCTAATGTTAACCGTACGGTTATAAATGTTTGGAAATGATTTAGTTGGAAATCTCTATTAGAAACTTGAAAATAATCAAATATCATCACTTACTTATTACATTTTGAATAGGGTCATTTGTAATCTGTCATCTGTTACATTTCCAAAGTAACCTTCCCGACACTGATATAGCGGCTGTGAAGAGAGAACTAGAAAGCGAAGGAACGACACTTAATACGGTAGTAATTGATGTGTAAACAGAAATGTATGGATGGACGGAATGGCAATGCAAAATCACTAAATGACAGCAAGGACCATTGAGGTTTAGCTGCCACATCAGTGATCAGTAGATCATTGATTATTCTGTCATCATGGAATCACATGTTAAATACTCACAAAAGTGAGTACACATTGTTATTGTCATTGTCATTGGTGATCACACATTGTTTAGCTGAATTAAATGGACACTCGGGAAAGGGGGCACGGTGGTTTAGTGGTTAGCACGTTCGCCTCACACCTGCAGGATCTGGGTTCGATTCCCGTCCCGGCCATGTGTGTGTGAAGTTTGCATGTTCTCCCCGTGCCTCAGGGGTTTTTCTCCGGGTTCTCCGGTTTCCTCCCGGTCCAAAAACATGCACGGTAGGTTGATTGGCACCTTGGAAAATTGTCCCTAGTGTATGAATGTGTGTGTGTGCATGGGTTGGCATTCCATCCAGGGTGTATCCTGCCTTAATGCCCATAGACGCCTGATAGAAAGTGTGAAGATGAAATGAACACTCGGTGGCACCCAGATGACGCTAGCTTCCCTCTTTAGTCTGCTTGCTTCCTTATGCCATCTCAGGGAGTTTTCTTCTTGCTGGTTTGCGACAAAACAAACACTTGTTGCATTATCTGTGTAAATCTTCTCTGAGAGAATGTCCATTGTTAAAATGCGCTACACAAATAAAAACGGGATCGGATTGAATTATGAACTACACAATACTTTAACTTACGTGCATCACAAATCTGTTTTACGCCACATTAAATCTGCACTTTCAGTAACAATAACACAGTGTTTCTCGTTATCTGATAACTTTATTAACAAGTTAAAAAAAACCCGATGAATTACAATATTTACAGAATATCCAGAAATCAAAGTGTAAACAACAAACTTCTAGTCAACGTCACGGGTTTCACAGGAAGAAGGCGAGATGGAGGGGCTCCGAACGAAACAAACAGACAAACAAACAAAACTCTAAATCATATGTACAACAATCCAGTGTGTTCAGAATTTTAACGGGTTTCTGTCTTTTACAAACGTTTAGGCTTATAAAGAAAGAAATTGTTTTTTTTTTTAATTTTACTTTAAAGGTAGAAAAGAAAAGTCTTTCCTATAACCACACAAAATGACTTGTTTTTTTTTTTTGGTGTTTTTTTCTTTTTTTTTGTTAAATATGACGACACACACACACACACACGCACACGCGCACGCGCACAAAAAAAATCCCACCACATTCCCAAACACTTGACATGAAGCTTCTGTTTAAAACAAACAAACAAACAAACAAACCAAAAAACAAAATCTACCCAGATTACCCAGAATATAACTTGATTCTCCTTCCTCACCGATAAGACAGGCGCGGAAAGATAACCGTGCACGAGTTATTTATTTATTTGTTTGTCTTTTCCTACATCAGTGATGTCACAGCTCCTGATGAGTTCTGTTTCGTTATCAAAAAATGTGACGAATACGAAACGGTCTCTGTATGACGCTTGCTTTGTTGCACACGGATGTGCCGAAATAATGCAAGTAAAGGTGTAATACTACCATAAAAATGTTACACACAGTCAGTTATTACAATATCTTGCTTCAAGAAAATGCACTAATGTAAGTCTGTGAATTCTCTGAGAATTATGGGATTGCTGTTGAACAGGTCAAAATTTCTCTCATATTTATCCCAAAACAGTTTTTTTTTTTATTATTGTATTTTACGATGCGGCTGCATTGTACTTAAACTGCACCAAATTGTGTTTAAAAAGAAATGGAGCAAAATGACATCAAAAATAATAATAATAATAATAATAATAATAATAATAATAATAATAATAAGGCTTTAGGGTTTTTGAGCAGCAACTTTCATCGCATACAATCTATCATACAATCTACTCATTGTTCCTTTGAGGAGAAGCATAAAAACAATTATTCAAATAAAACAAATCTTATTATTGTAGTAATTGCTTGTTGGGACGAGCTGCTCGATATAAAATAGCTAAACCCAAAATGCTACTTTTCTTTCAATTCTTCTTTCCTGTAATCATGCACAAAATAAAAGAAATTTGGAGCAATGGTGTTGAAGGTGCTTTACGTTATTACATAAACAGTTCTTCTTTTTTTTTTTCTTTTTCTTCTTTTTTTTTTTTTTTAAGTTAAGTTTTGCTTCAATAAATGACGGAGTGCAGGATCATGCCTTCAAAGCAGCAGAAACCAAATACAATTAGAATTAAAAACAGAATAAAACTACAGTAGCAATTTGCTACAAAACTTTGGGGCCCAGTGTTTGTCCATATACTTACAAAAAAAGAAAAAGGAAAAAAAAAAAGGAATTAAATAGAAAATAAAAATCAACAAACGTCTGATACAAATAAGATGGCGACTATTCCTGAAGGAATTCAGCTACAGGATTAAAGATTAACACAAGGCTAAAAATGTAAAAAAAATATTGAATCTGTAAGTCAGCGTTCAGGTCAAATCACACAATCTGTGTGTCGGCGTTTAGAGAATCGGCACAGCTATAATGACGACCCTTCAATTATTTTAGTATTCAAAAGCTGTTAAAAACCCAGTGTTTGTGAGGGGAAATAATAATAAAAACAACAATAATAATAACAATAATAATAATACTGGGTCAGAAATACAGCTGTTTTAAAAAATAAATAAGAAAACCTGGATGTAATATAATGAATACATATAAATGTTGGTCCAAACAAATGGAGTTATGATATTATCATATTTAAATACTTGAAAGAAAAATCTGTAATTTAGTGTTTTTAGTGTTGATTGTGTGTTTGAAAAAAGCCTTAATGTATTGTATATGACAATGAAATGATGACACTTAAAAACTTGCACTTTTTTTGCCATTATGGATAATTCCTATGCAGGTAATACAAAAAAAAAAAAAAAAAAAAAAAAACATCCAATGCAGTAATATAAATAAATACCAATTTCAAAACCCAAATGTCCAATCATACATAATATTGTATTTTTTATATACAATCAACACAAATGTTGACTGAAATAAAGGATCACTGTATTATAGAACCATAAACATGATCACAATTCCTGTACACTGAATCTTTTGTAACATTTGATCCAGTGCATGTTCGAATGTTTAGCTTGTTTTTTTTTCATATTTAGCTTTAGGGGGGGGCATTTTTTTAAGACACGTCACTTTACAAGAAGTGTTTATTTGACCTGAACAAAGTCCTTACAGATTCATCACTATTGGTTACCAATATATTATTAGCATCTGTCCTATGGGACCAAGTCACACTTTTTAAAGGATCAGCGATTTAACACACAGCTAGGATGTAACACAACCTATAGAACCCATGTTTAACACTTAAAATCTAACAATGCTTCAAAACCATGAACAGTTTTGCTTTTTTCCTCACTTTTTTTTTTCTCTTTTTTTTTTTAAGTCAAGTGTCCATGAAGCAGCCTATTTTTTTTTAACAACAAACCGTACACCATTATAACACAGTACATTTCTATATGTCATTTTTGGTCTCTCAATCTTCCTCATTCTGAGCAGAACTCGCCGATTGGTTCGACTGGTACTCTTTCTCCACTTCTGTAGTGTTAGCTGATTGGTCGATGCCTCCATCTGTTATTGTTACTGAGGCAACTGGGCTCATTGCTCTCATGTTGCTGTTAACAGTCCTGCAAAAACAAACAAGTGTATTCAGCTGAATAGTAGTAATTATAAGAATAAAGTGTTATTATTGTCATTATAACAATAAGATGAAGAAGAGAAAGAAGAAGGGGGAGGAGAAGGAGGAGGGGAAAGAATAAAAAGACAAGTAGTAATGATTAAATCCATTTTCGGGGGCCAAGCACCCAGAGTCAGCATGCAACGGATGTCTGTGGGGTGCATTCAATCCTCTGGGGTGCATTCAGGGTGTGGTCATGAAGACCTGATGAAGGTTCGCATAGATAAGATTCCATTCTCACCCCTAATTATGCATGTCTAAGACGCACCCTCGTAGCCGTATTCGTTTATTTATTTGCCAGTGCGTTACATGAGAACGGTCTTGAACACCAACATTTGTTTATATCAGATATGAAAATGATTTGAACCACATCTGGTGAGGATTAGAAAAGCCACGATTTTGGGATCTAATAAAGTGAAGATTTTTATCGGGAATGCTGATTCAACGGGATCCAGGTAGGCTTTTTACATTCTGGATACCGTTCAAAAGGTATGACTTTAAAACCTACATCCAACTAAGGCCTAAATGTGACCTCATGGTGGCACTAGAGCATTGGCAGCACTTGACCCAAAATTTTTCTTTGACCCTCCCCACAGTCACTCTGGCTTTTTTTGTTGAATACCAGATAGAAAATCCTATCTAATGCAAGGGGGGGGGAAGAGGAATAAAAAAGAAGAAAAGGTAAAATAACAATAAAGTGCCTACTTGCTTTTGGTGCTTGGCCCCCTAATATTAATAATAACAACAACAATAACAATAATAATAATGTATTTTCTGTGGTGTTTTTATTGGTAATTGGACATGAGTGAAGGCCAGACACTCATATGCCAATACCAACACGTCTAAAATAAAATGCTCTTCTGCTGAGTGGGGCCCCACCATCCCATTAAAACAACTACCATCACCACAGATAAGAGAGAGATAAATTTGAGAGAGACAGACAGAAAAGAGTGGACGTTCAAACGCAGGAAGAATCGGATTTGAACCACATCTGGTACCACATGAGTTTGTTCCAGGATTAGAAATTTTTTTTTTTTAAAGCATCTGTTTGCGAGAGAGAGCGGAGGTGCCGAAGAGAGAGAGAGAGAAGAGAGAGAGGAAAGAGAGAACCAGCAATGGAGAGAGAGATGCCTCAATGAATCACAACAATTCAGATAGAGATTTTGGGATCTAATAAAGTGAAGATAGGAAGATTTTTGAGGAATCTAGAATTAAAAAGGGGAATGCTGATTCAACGGGATCCAGGTAGGCTTTTTACATTCTGGATACCGTTCAAAAGGTATGACTTTAAAACCTACATCCAACTAAGGCCTAAATGTGACCTCATGGTGGCACTAGAGCATTGGCAGCACTTGACCCAAAATTTTTCTTTGACCCTCCCCACAGTCACTCTGGCTTTTTTTTGTTGAATACCAGATAGAAAATCCTATCTAATGCAAGGGGGGGGGAAGAGGAATAAAAAAGAAGAAAAGGTAAAATAACAATAAAGTGCCTACTTGCTTTTGGTGCTTGGCCCCCTAATATTAATAATAACAACAACAACAATAACAATAATGTATTTTCTGTGGTGTTTTTATTGGTAATTGGACATGAGTGAAGGCCAGACACTCACATGCCATGGCGGAGAACATGTCGTTCCCATTCCAAACTAAGAGAAAAAGTTCGGCCACAAAACTCACATGGAAACTTTTTCCCTGCACTTGGAGAGCACGCCGTCACTGTTTCTGTAACAATGCACCATCCCAAACCAGAGATAGAGAGAGAGAGAGAGAGAGAGAGAGAGAGAGAGAGAGACAGACAGAAAAGATTGAGTCACGCAGACAGGAGAAAGGAAGAGAAACAAGGACATGAGGATGAGAAACAGGGAGACAGAAAGTGAGAGACACAGCATAGAGAGAGGTGCACATCATGGAGAGAGAGAGAGGGGGAGAGACACAGAGCATGGAGAGAGAGAGAGAGAGAGAGAGAGAGAGAGACAGCATGGAGAGAGAGAGACAGACAGACAAACACAGCAGCGAGACATAGAGGGACAGAGAGAGAGCGAGACAGAGAAACACAGCAGAGAGAGACAGAGAGAGAGAGACAGAGAGAGAAGAAGAGAGAACAAACGAGAGAGAGATACAGAGAGAGAGAGAGAGACAGAGAGAGACAGAGAGAGAAAGAGAAAGAGAGAGAGAGAGAGACACAGCCGGGAGACAGAGAGGGGCACAGAGAAAGAGAGAGAGAGAGATAGAGAGAGCGAGAGAGAGAGAGAGAGAGGAGAGAGAGAGAGAGAGAGAGAGCGAGAGAGAGAGAGAGAGAGCGAGCCGGGAGACAGAGAGGGGCACGCAGAGAGAAAGAGAGAGAGAGAGAGAGAGCAGGGGGACAGAGAGGGACACAGAGAAAGAGCCGGGAGACAGTGAGGGGCACAGAGAGAGATAGATAGAGAGTGAGACAGCAGGGAGAGAGAGCAGGGAGACAGAGAGAGAGCAGAGAGAGAGAGAGACAGCAGAGACCGAGAGACCAGAGAGAGAGAGAGAGACAGCATGGAGAACAGAAAGAGAGAGAGAGATAGAGAGAGAGACAGCAGGGAGACAGAGAGAGACGCAGAGAGAGAGAGAGAGAGAGAGAGAGAGAGAGACAGCAGGGAGACAGAGACACATAGAGAGAGAGACAGACAGCAGGGAGACAGAGAGAGACACAGAGAGAGAGAGAGACAGCAGGGAGACAGAGAGAGACACACACACACAGAGAGAGACACACACAGAAAGAGAGAGAGACAGCAGGGACACAGAGACAGAGAGAGAGAGACAGCATGGAGACAGAGGGACAGTTAGTGTCTGTAGTCTGTGATTAAATCATTAGAAAGTGTTGTGTGTAATGTTGCTTCTGTACACAAACACAACGGCTTCAAAATGAGCACTAATTCAGTATTAATTCAAATTCAGGAATTTCAGCCACTTTTCCAGGTTCAAAAGGAATTGGAGAAAGTAACATGCTGTATATAACAGTTTCATTCTAATCCTGGGATACAAATTCTTTGCAGGACTTCCCTCGAATGTTTTTTCTCTCTTCAGATGCTTTGGCAAGCTGTAGTGCCCTTCAATTACTGCCTGTGTACGCGTCTTTCTGTGACCAGTTCTGGCAGTTTCAGTGCGAGTGAAAGACAGTTAAGAACATTTTGCTTCTTCGCCTTAAGAATGTTTGGGGCTACACAGTATGTATCTCATTTATATATACAGTGAAGGCTAAGGTTAAAGCATTAAGATGTAATCGGTTCAAATCTCAAGCAGCACCAAGCTGGACCCCTGAGCAAGGCGTTTAACCCTCAACTGCTCACTTATAAGTCTCTCTCAATAAAAGCTGGCACATCGGTGAATCCTGCCATTTTCGCTAAATCTGACTGAAGGTGAACAGAAAGTATAGAATCCACAACGTTTCTTCTATCACCTACAAAACACCCAATTCCACTGGAAGCCATACACGCCCGTGTCATAATGCTGCCTCCACCATGTGTGACAGATGATGTGGTATGCTTTGGATCCCTTCCTTCTATACTATTCTCTCCCCATCAATCTGCTACAACAATCTGGTTCGTCTTGGATTCATCTGTCAAAATAATCTTTTCTTTTTTTTTTTTTTTACTGGACTGGCTTTTTTTTTTTTATATATGAAGAACTGCCTGAGTGTTTTTATAAACACACATTTATAAATTGCAGACTGTGACAATAATGCACCTGCTTCCTCCTCAAGAGTATTCTTTACTCGGCTATGGATTTGTTGCGACCAGATTTTCCCTTTCACAAGCAAAGAATTCTACAGAAACTTTGGTTGTGTTCTGTGGCCTTTTGCTGTTAATTAGCTTTCCCGAGCAATACTGAATTTACATAACGCGAACGCACTTTTTGCGGCGCTGATTTTATTAATGCATGATTAGCGCAGCGTGCATTACTACGTGAGTGATCCGCTGCTTCACTACGCGTCGTGTTGGCGAATAAACGAAGCCCGACCGGAAAGTCCTATAAAGAAAGTTCGGTGCATCCACTGACGCTTCCCGAATTACACTTACTACATTCACAACAGGCATCAGCTCCTCACTATATGAGCGTATATTACTGTATGGAAGCGCATGTTTCTTTTGGGAATGTAATTTTATTAAAGGGAGAGATTTTGAGAGAAATGTATATAATTATAACAACTGTTACAGTTAGTTAGAGTATTAGATTAATACAACTTAACTCAGGGCAATCGTACAATTATTCATTCATTCATTTCATTCTTCTTCTACCGCTTTATCTATATCTAACATTCACACACACACATCCATACACTAGGGACAATTTTCCAAGATGCCAATCACCTACCGTGCATGTTTTTGGACCGGGGGGGGGGGGGGGGATGGGAGGTGGGTGGGTTGGGGGACCCGGAGAACCCGGAGAAAAACCCCCTGAGGCACGGGAGAACATGCAAACTCTCACACACACATGGTCGAGACGGGACTCGAACCCGGACCCTGATGGTGTGAGGCGAACGTGCTAACCACTAAGTCACCGTACCCCTCATCGTGCAATTAATCGCAATTACATATTTTAACTGTACTGTATATATTTATATATATATATATATATATATATATATATATATATATATATATATATATATACATACACATACAAACACACACAGTTCTGTTATTTGTGTATAGCCTAAAGATGTCTCCCTTCAGTTCAATCAACACCTCTTTGGAGTCCAAAATAAACAGGTACCAAATGCAAATGTTATCTGCTTTAAACCCCAAATCTGTGAGGAAAAAGGCCACAACAAACCATTAAACTGCATGTCAGTCCAATAACTTCTGAATCTTTAAAAATGGAGAAACGACATGGCTGTAATTGTTAGAGGTTGATGCAACATCTTTGTTCAACCTTTTCCATTAAAGCTGAACATCAACAAATCAATCACACCATGACTGTTCATTTCACATTCATTACAGTGGTCATACAGAGGCAAACTGTTGATGTAGAAATGTTTGTCCATTATTAACACTCGCAATTTGGCACGATGTCATACAGTTTGCTAGCATTGTTGTCATGTGTTACGTGAAATTAATAATAATAGCACATTAACAAAAATATCTATATTTTCCTAAATAATTATCCAGTAATTGCTTACCCGCCACCTCTTCGTTCTGTTTACTCTCGTCATGTGCGCCTGCCATTTCCACCTCCAACTCTTTCTCCTCTTTTCTCTCCGCCTCCTCGGTTTGCTCGTCCCCGTACTCATCCTCATCGATGGCCAGCAGTTCATCTTTCTCTTCCTCGTCCTCCCTCAGCTCCTCCTCTTCGTCACTGTTTATTTTCTCTTTCAGAACGTCCAGCTGGTCCAGATTCACTCGGCCCATCAGCTCAAAGTTACGGATCACCTGGTAGCAAAAGGAGGCCATAAATAAGCAATCGCAATAAAACGAGAAACCGTCGGCCTGCGCCGTGCTGCTGAGGGACGCAGGACGGAGGCTGACCTTGTGCTCGTCATGCAGGTGATCCTCGAGCTGCTGCTGGTCTTTTGTGTCGTAATAACACAGTCGACACTCGTATGGTTTGGGCTCGTCGTGTTTGTCGATGTGCAGCTGCAGACTGTCGCCACTCGAACATGTGAATGTGCACTTATGACAGCGAAAGATTAAACCGTCCAGGTGACGAGACAGTTTAGAGCGAGACACTTCCAGGGGGATCACTCTCTCTTCTGTGTGGAGAGGAAGGGGACAGAGAGAGAGAGAGAGAGAGAGAGAGAGAGAGAGAGAGAGAAATGATATTTAGCACTATTGTAAAAAGGAAGCCTGGATAAGATGATTATAGTGTACAGTGTTTTAGGGGACAGTGGTCTAGTGGTCAGATGTACACTGGAGGGTGTTGTAGACGACTGATTTGTAGTGTACGATGCTATACAGGATGGTGGTTTAATGGACATTCATTCATTCATTCATTCATTCATTCATTCTCTACCGCTATATCCGATCTTTCCTCGGGTCACGGGGAGCCTATCTCAGGCTTCTATGGGCATTAAGGCAGGATACACCCTGGATGGAATGCCAAACAATCGCAGGGCACACACACACACACACACAATCACACACACATTCATACACTAGGGACAATTTTCCAAGTTGTCCATCAACCTGCCGTGCATGTTTTTGGACCGGGAGGAAACCGGAGAACCCGGAGAAAAACCCCCTGAGGCACGGGGAGAACATGCAAAACTCCACACACACATGGCCGAGACGGGAATCGAACCCGGACCCTGGTGGTGTGAGGCGAACGTGCTAAACACTAAGCCACCGTGCCCATTCTGGTTTAACGGGGTCATATGTGGGGTAAATACTCACAGTGTACACAGAACATATTCACACCCCTTCACTCTTTTCGAACTCTGTTATATTGCAGCCTTATATAACTATCATCAATTAGATACTTTTTTTTCGCATGAATCAACACCAAAAGTGTAAGCAGAATTATAGAAATATTTGTAAATGTTTTAGAATTAAAGAAAGTAAAATATCACATGTATGTAAGTATTCAGAGACTTTACTCAGAGCTTTGGTCTTTTATGATGCAACAAGCTTTGTATGCCCGGATCAGGGGATTTTCTTAGAATTCTTTAACGCAAATCCTCAAAAGATCAGTCGGGTTGGAGGAAATTTCAGGTCTCACCAGAGATATTCACTAGGGCGCAAATCAGAGCCACTCTTGTGTTGTCTAGGCTGTGGGCTTATGGTCTATATATGATATACGCTGCCACCATCATGCTTCACAGTTGCGATGGTTTCCTCAATGTTAATTACTGAGGCCAAATGGATCAATATTGTTTCCACCAGATCACAGGATCTTGTTCCACACACTGTGAAAGTCCTTCAGGTGCTTGGTGGATAACTCCAAGCGAAGGGTTTTGCACCATGGAAAAATGGACTCCTCCATTTGAGCGCTATGGAGGCCATTGTGCTTTTGGGAATCATCAGTGTAGCAGCAATTTATTTGTGGACTGCCCCAGATATGTGCCTTGCAACAATCCGGTCTCGGAGCTCTGTTGTTCCTTTGGCTTGTTTTATTTTGCTCTGATATACAGCTGTTCATATCAGCTGTGAGACTGTGTATAGAGAGGTGCGCCCCTTCCAAATCGTTCTCCGTCAGTGGTCTCCAATCAAGGTGTAGAAACATCTCAGCAGAGGTTTAAGAGAACTTGGAGCTTTTCAAGTGTTGTGAAGGGTGGAATACTTATATACTTGTTATTACTATGAACAGCAGCTACGCTAATTGCTCTCCCCTGCTTCTCTTTTCCCTCATTCCGAGGCTTCCTGAGTTCCCTCCAGCTCAAGTTGTGTTCCAAGCCATAAGAGTGAGTAAATGCTGAAATAAACAAGACCCCGCTCCATCACGAACCATCTAGTGATGCACCGAACATCTGCAAACGTCCCAGGATGTTTGTATCATTCACAATCACACTCTTAATATCACACAGATGAGTATGTGAGTATTCTTCTTTTCCGGAGTCCGGTTCCTTTCAAGGTTTCTTCCTCCGTCTAAGGGAGTTTTTCCTTGCCACAGATGCCCCAGGCTTGCTCATCGGGGATAAATACACATAAATCATCCATATACATAATTAATGTTCTGTAATTACACCATTCTGCAAAGCTGCTTTGAGACAATCCACATTGTGAAAAGCTCAGAGATTTTTTAGAATTGTGCTTTCACTTGGTCAGTATAAGGTACCGAGTGTACATTAATAAGAAAAAAACAAACATTTTGAACGATTGTATTATCAGGCTGCAAACATCACAGTACTGTATGCAACAGGACAGTGGTGTTATAAACAGTGGGCACTGAGAAAGGTGGTATAGTAGACACGGTGTCCATACCTCGGTGAAGGAGGACATGGTCAATCATATGACTCTTGGACTTGGTGTGATAGAGACAGAAAGGACAGCGCAGCTCTCTCAGCCCATCGTCAGAGGGAGGGCTGTGTCCCGCCTCCACGTGCATAGTGAAGGTGGACCTGCAAGGCAAAGACTAAATAAATACCAAAAACCCACATTGAAACGAATCCAAACATAAAACATCCGTCAAAGAAATACCAAAGGAAAAAAAACAAACAAAACATCAACAGCGAACACCCAAATAAACATCATACCAAAGGTAAAAACTGACCCCCAAAACCAAAGCAGTCAATAAACATAAAAGCAAACACAACAAATACCAATATAACATTAAATCAAACACCACAATGCATTGATATGTCATTATAATGATATTGATGATGATGATGATGGTGTAGTTACTTGTAACAAGTGAAGAAGGAACAGTCTTTGCACTTGAAGAGTTTTTTTCCTCCGTGCCGGTCTCGGTAATGTCTCCGCAGACTCTGCATATAACCCGAGCTGAACTCACAGAATTCACAGGTTAGGTTCGCTTCAGGGCGGACCAGAGCTGTTCCTAACGCCTCTGCCCCTGTGGATGGGGAAGGTCCGGGAGAAACCGACAAGAGTGTGGGCGGCACCTGATTACGAGACGCCAACTGGTAATGACTTAACTGCTGCTGAACATCTGGGGGCTCCAAATATGTCAATGAATCTAAACAAAAATGGAGAGAGAGAGAGAGAGAGAGAGAGAGAGAGAGAGAGAGAGAGAACGAGAAAAAGAAAGAGATGTATAATTGTTTATAAATGGTATTACCGGGTGAACTTTGATTACACTGTTGGAACCTACCACTGGCGGTGGCGTCGCTAGGTATGTGTGGTGCGTTGTTGTGTGAGTGTGTGTGTGTGGTGCGCAGGGCGGCTCGGGCTCTTATCCGGGGCAGGGTGAGAGTTTCTCCGTGTTCTTGCAGTGAGTGATCCTTCAACTGACTGATCGTCATCGTCGAGAATGGACATGAGATGCACTTATACGTGTTCTCACCTGAAGCACGCAAACAAACAGCGTCCAGCAGCAAGACAATTATGCAATAATAACTAGTCATAATAATGTGATAATATCTATGCAATAATAACTACAACTACTGTAACAGCTAGAAACACAATACAGTCTAGTCTACAGTCTAGTGGTTGTGTATGGTATGTGTATGTTTACCTGCAGGTGTGTGTGTGTGTGTGTGTGTGTGTGTACCTGCATGTGATTTGTGCAGGTGACTCTTCAGGCGGCTCAGGTAGGCTGATTTAAAGGGACAGAGTTTACAGCGGAATGGTTTGTGATGTCCATGATGAGACTGAATGTGCCGGTCCAGACTGAGGGAATAAAAAATTCAACAGTTTCAAATGAACAGAAGCCAGTTGCATACTAACATTTACCTGACATGATATATATATATATATATATAAATAAATATACATATATAGAGAGAGAGTGAGTTAAAATCGGCTGTTAATTCGGAGATTTCTCGCCATACTTGTGTCTGAAAGCTGACTGGAACTGACAGTACTGGCAACTGTACTTGTCGTCTCGGTTGAACATTGCCGTGGCCGAATGACTTCGTTCATGTGATCGGAGTCCCTGCATGGACATGAAAACCCGATCGCACATATCGCACCGGTGCTCTGGAATCCTATCCGAGATATCTGTCGCCATGGTGACCGATATGTCATCACCTGTTTCGGGGGTTACAGTGTCTGTTGTGACCGTATCCTCCATGTTGCCATTGGCGATGCCGTCAGAAATTTCCAGCACTTCCTGCTGTCAGAGGAAAGATATAAAAATTAGAAATGCAAATATATATATATATATATATATATATATATATATATATATATAAAAACAAGTGTCAAACATATTACAAAAAAGTTAAGTTCACGGAATGATGAAGTTTTATTTATAATACAGACCACCATAGTTTCTCTTTTTACTGCCACATGTCCTTCTTTGGCTTCTCCATACTGAACATGCTTCCTCAAATGGTTGCAAATAGCTCTAAGGGTCGGGTGAATCTCAATACAAAAGTTGCACCGGTATCCAATGGGCGCTTTTACCACTAAGCCATCCATCTGTGAAACAAGTGATGGACCTTTTGAGTTTTCCACAAAGCTTAAAAATCCATAATGACCAATAACAACATAATAATCACACCTCACCTTATTTTCTGCTTGTATCTCTAGTGTCTCTGTGGGATTTCTGCTTGATCTGGAACTGCTTACGCCATTCATAGTGCACTGTCTTTTTCTCAAACTTGTCGTTATGCTTCGTAAGGTGGACGCTGAGTTCCGGAAGGGCGAGGAACTTGATTTCGCAGTGAGCACATTGGTAGAGCTCGGCGCCTTCCTCCACTGGGCTCTGTATGGTCACGAAGTCGCGCTTGAGTTCGTTGACGTGGCAATCGTTGTAATGCGAGACGAGAAGGTCCATGGTGTCAAAGATTAGCTCAGGGCACTTCATGCACTTGAACTGTTGCCATTCCAAATCGTTCTCCGTGTGTTCTCCGTGGTTCTCTGACTTGACTTCCACCAGTTCTACGTCGTCTGTAATGGCCGGCGCCTCAGGGTCCTTGGGATAAATCATAGTGAAATAACGGCCGAGTTTACTGGACGATTGCTTTTTTGGAAAAACCCCTGGGTGGCGCTTGACATAGTGCGAGATAATGCTTTTCCTGCTGAAGGCCTGGAAAGAGCACAACGAGCACTTCCTGCGGTCAACTGCTTGCCTCAGCTCCTCACTCATTGCTGACTTGATTTCTTCAGACGCCAGAGGTACAGTCACTTTGCTTGGCTTCTCACTCAAGGTCTTGGCAGCAGCGAGACAGTGTGTGTAGTAAGCGTCAATGTCATGCCGTTTCTGATAGTGAGCAGCCAGGCCTTTTCGGATGGGGTTGGTGTAGGAGCAGAGAGCACATTTAAATACGTTGTTCTTGCCTTCAGGCTGAGCCCGTACATTGTTGTGCTTGATGCGGTAGTGCCGAGCGATACCCTTCCTGGTTGAGCAGAAGTACTTGCAGAGCTGACATCGGAACACAGTATGTTTCTCTCCCTTTGCAAATTCGGAGAGGGTAAGGTCAAACTCGCTTCTCTCGGGCGGTTCGGTCACGCTGCCAGCACTGCATTCGGCAATGGCGTCCTCCTTTCTGATCGAGGACTGTACATGGGTTGATGTAAAGATCTCCGAAACGGACTGGTTGTGATATTTCTCATAATGAATCTTCAGCTTCTCAAGTGTTCCGTGAGCGTAAGGACACATCTTACACCTGTAGGCGCCGTATCCCTGCCTCTGGTTTTTTGATCTTTCGTCGCCTTCCGGCACCAAATCTTTGACCTCCTCGACATCATCAGCAAAGTCTTCAGCTGTCACTTTGACCAGCGGATGGCGTTTCTGGTAATGCGTAAGAACCCCATGGATACGGGAGTTTACATACGGACAGTGTCTGCACTTGTAAACCGAACTCGGATTGATATCTGCTTCTTGTGCAAAGTCTGCAGCCTTGACTTTCATTCCCGGATGTTTCTTGCCGTAGTGCGTCAAAAGCCCATGTAAACTATTGTATTCTGACAGACACACAGTACACTGGTAAGCGTTGTTTGATATAGAGGAACTGGCGGAAAAGGAAAGGTGCGGATGAGGTTCGGGTACCGACCTGACAATCTCCAAAAGGCTTTCTTCAGATTGGTGACTGTTGAATAGGCTGGACATTGAGACATTTCCCTTTCCCAATGGGGACAAAAGGTTCTCCGATGATAAGGAATGGTTTCCTTTAATGATGTCAATGAGAACAGATTCATCGTCTTTGACTGCCCACGGATGAACAGCTTGGTAATGGTTGGTTATGTCCCAAACAGAACAAGCCTCAAAGGCACAATCTCTGCACTGGTAATGCTTTATCTCGGAGTTGCCCGTCTGCTTGGCGGTGGACATATCAGGACCAGCCCACAACTTGCTGGCCATGTACGCGTAATCAACATTGTGCTCTGGGTGTCGTCTTTGGTAATGCATGAGCAGCCCGCTGGGCTCAGCATGGGAATAAATACACCATTCACAGTGATAACCAGCCTCCAAGATCCCATCTTGATAAGCCCAGCGCAAGATGGTCATGGCCGTGGCCTTCACAGTGGGGTGATCCTTCTTAAGATGCTTCTTCAAAGCGTACACATAGGGAGATGTGTAGGCACAGTGTCGGCACTTCAAAGATCTAAGCGCTCGGGATTTCTCTGCATCAGTGACCGAGGTTGCGGTGGACGTGGAACTTCCTGTCTGGATCATCTGAGCCCGTTCCCTTTGACTGCGGACCACGGCGGTATGCCTTCGGACCAAGTCTGCATTTGCCTTCACGTCTCTGTGCTTCTTCTGGTAGTGGATCAACACTCCTTTCACAGTGCGGTTCCCGTAGTCGCAGTGCTGGCAGAAAAACAACATCTCGCCCTCCCCCTTGTCTGCAGTTCCTTTTGGATGCAAATGATTGGATCCTTCCGTTGCATTGGTGCTTAACTGTTTCAGAAACTGTTTGGGAGGCGCAATCTGCAACTCGTCCATAAGCTTCATCAACCCAAGTGTAGGTGGGGCATGCTTTATGTATTTAGCAGTCACCTTGATTTCTGGATGTCGCTTTTGGTAATGAACTAGAACCCCCACCACAGATCGGTTGTTGTAAACACAGTGCTTGCAGTAGTAAAGCTCGTCATCCATATTCAAGGGCATGACGACGTTCGAGGGCTTCGGAGTACTGGAAATGGTAAACGAGGAGTTGGCTGATGATTGGGCTCGATCAACCGATATGACTCGCATGGTCTTCTGTATGCGAAAGTAGGACGCTTTCTGATCTGGATGCTTTTTCTGATAGTGAACCAATACGGAGTGCATATTGGGGCTTGCGAATGAGCACATGTCACAGTCGTACACCACTACATTCCCATCAACGATTTCTCGGAAGGCTTCCGAGTCCATACTGCCGTCGGGGGTTTTAGTGGAGTTTTTCGGGGTGGGACTAGTGGAGGACTGTGAGGCAGAGTTGTTGAAGCTTTTGGGCCCTGAATTCAAAATTTCCCTCAGGGTCTGCGACTCGGTAGCTCCTTTCTGGGGCTGATCCACTATGTAGCTTGAGAAGATCATGGCGTTGTTGATTTTCACTGAGGGGTGCATTCTTTGGTAATGAGGCATCAGGCTTCTCACATTTGGGCTGGTGTACGAGCAGAAGCGACACGTGTACACTAAATCTGGCTGGTTAAAGTTGAGAACATTGCTCGCTTCTGGATGATGATCCATGTAGTGCTGGTGTAAGTCATTGAAGTTATTGTACTCTATGAAACACTCTAGGCAACGGAAGACAGCACTCTGATCCTCTGGATCAAGAATGTATTTAAAGCTAAATTTAATATAGGGATGCATACGTTGGTAATGGGTGCTAACACTGCGAGCAGACTTGTTTTGGTACTCACAGTGTTTACAGTAGAAAAGGGTACCGGGTTCCTCTATGTACTCGGCGCCCTCTAGATATGCCTCTCTGCTGTCTTGGCTGCTTTGATCTAGGATATCTTTAGACTCTGCACCAAAACTGTCCTCGTCGTCAGAAACAGTGACTTGGATAGGAATGTTTCTCGATGGCAACTTGGACAGCAAATTACGCTTCCTTTTGCCGACACCGCGCTCGATTTGATCGAAGCCAGATTTCCTGATGTACAAATGCTGCGTATTATAGGTGAACCGTCGACTTTGAATCTCAGAGTTGTCCTTCTCTTTCATCTCACCGATATGATTCTCGTTTTCCTCTTCCTCATCATCCATATCGTCGAGATTGATAACATCCTCTTGTTGCTGACTTTGACTGATCTTGCTTTGCAGGTTGTTTGCAATTTCATCAATTCTTGTCCGTTTCTTGACCGGCGACAAATCCAAAGGCAAGTCATTGATTGACTTTCTGGCTGTCTTTCCAATAAGGTGCTTTCGTGAGGAAAATCCAAGGATAGACGTTTGAGTTTTCTGCACAAAGCTCGATGTGCTGTATGATTCCGATTCCGAGTCCTGCTGCTCGTTTAGTGAATCATCTTGACTTGTGGGTTGCATCCCATCACAGTATGAATGCTTATGTTGCTGGTGGACACGTAAACCTTTAAGGGTCATAGTGGAAAAATTACAGAGTGAACAATGATGAGAATTCTCTTCTTCTACATCGATGGATTGTTGGCCGTTCATAGTAGAGCTGGCATTCCCACCATTAACTGGGTCTTCAAGTTGGCCATCTTGGCTTTCATTGGTGAGATCCATGATGTCCCATTCAGAAGAGGAGCCGACGTGACATTGCTTATGCGTGGCAAGTTTTCCTGAACTTGTACTAAGAAATGTACACTCGTCACACTTGTACAAGGTGGTTTGACTGCCTAAATGTACGTTTTCTATATGCTGAAAGATACTGCTATGATGTTTAGAAATGAAGGAGCAGAATGGACACTGTAACCTATTCATTTGCCTTCCAATATGAATTCCTTCCATCTCCAGCAGTTTGTTATCCTCCTCCGACAGAAGCAGCTTAGCAGAATCCTCCGTGCACAATGAGTCGTACGCCGGATCATCGATGCCATCAACGAATTCTTCCTCAGAGCTGCTCTGTGAATCGTTCAACACACTGGTATCCAGATCCACCCTCGAGTGTGACATGTCTGACGTGGTAAAAGTCGACCTCTCGGACAGTATGGATGATCCTGTGCTGTTAGGAACCTTTCCTGCAATATTGGAATACTGAAAGTTCGACAGACCCGATATGGACTTGACCGAGGCGCTGCCCTTCACAGATGCTGCGGAACCTTCGTTGCCACTTAGATCAGCCGACATTAAGTTGGATGTCGGAGTGCTTCTTGGTGATGAAGGAGAATTTGATTTCGAGGATCCCGCACTTCCATCTGCTTTGGGCTTCTGCAGCGATACCATAATCTTAACCATGTTTCGGTGCTTCTTCATCATATGATCACATAACTGCTGTCTTTCCAATGTCTGGAAGCCACACCACTCGCAGCTAAAGCCACCTCGGGACCGGGCTTTGATCATGGATTCCAAAACTTTGCGTTCGGTAAGATCCTGCGATTCGTCGCACTGCTCTTCCGAAGACATGGCGTCGGAGTCCATGTCCAGAACCTCTGGTTCAGCTTCTGCTTCGACAGGAGAATCTGAATGGGCCAAAAAATGATCTTTGTGGTGCATATTCTGATGCTTCAGGAGTCTCGCTCTGCGAGGAGATTTATATGTACAGTACTGACAGGAGTACAGCTTTTCCACGCCACCACGGTGCACTGTAACATTGAAGCCTGCCTTGGAGGCGTCGTTTGAATTTGAATGGTCATTTGAATAAGCGCCTCCTTCGACGCCGTGGACCTTCTTAGCATGCTCGTTGAGGAGGGATTTTGATCTGAAGTAGCGCACACAAAATTTGCACTGGAAAAACGGATTTGTTGTCTTGTCGGCTGACTGATTGTAAATCGTTTGGTTTGAACTGGAGAAGGGCCCCGGATCTGTGGTGAAGGAGTCGAGGCCTGAAACATAAACGCAGAAATAACATTTCTTTTTTTTGCATGCTGTTTACTTGCAAATTTGCTGAAAGCAGTCAATGCTAGAAGGTCTTTCATCTGGAATCTACATTTTAAAAAGGCCCATTTTGACAAATGGGATCTATTTTACAATGTACTATATTGCTTAATAGTTTAATAATCAAGGAAATTTGAAATATATATTCCATATATGGCTGCAATTTCCATGCAGTTTTTATACTATGCACTCTTCAAATCCTCAGCAAGCTAATTATTTCAGTTTAAATCCTATTATTATTATTATTTTTGTGATTTAAGTTGAAATGTTGCTCACTCATACAAAACTCTTTTTCAGTGGACCTTAAAATTAAATCATCAAATCATGCTTTTCATGTGGAAAGCGATAAAAGTGTTGCAAATGGGTACAAATGAAAACATGCATGAAATATGTCAACACCATTAGAAGACATAGCAAATGGCAGAAAGAGGAAAGAATGTGTTTATTTCTTTACTGAACAAAAAGACATGCCTTATAAACTGATTTTGCTTGAACTGACACACGCTATCGTTCTCATGGTCACCTTAAAGAATCACGCCTTTTCCTGTAAGGCTTCAGTTCTGCCCAAAAAGGGGAACCAAAAGACAACTCGGTTGTCCCTGACCTGCAAAATGAGTTGTATAGGTCCATATATACTGGGATTTGCAAAACTCAAGACTTCCAAGCGATGAGTTTAAACAAACCGACTGTACACCAGACACAATAAACATGCAGATGTTAACATAAAGCAATTTCATTTACATTTAGAGCGGCGTGATTCACGATGCGATGCACGCATGAGTCTAAGTAATGCTGTGGAAAGATCTCCAGTGTGATTCATTAATTCTGAAAAGCAGTTGCTCTGAAGCAGTTGAGTGCAGAGTGTGCTTACATATAAATATATGTACATGTGTATGTATATATATATATATATATATATATATATATATATATATATATACATACATATATATATATATATATATATATATAGTTATATATATATAGGGGCACAGTGGTGGCTTAGTTGTTAGCACGTTCGGCCTCACACCGCCAGGGTCCGGGTTCGATTCCCGTCTCTCGGCCATGTGTGTGTGTGGAGTTTGCATGTTCTCCCCGTGCCTCAGGGGGTTTTTCTCCGGGTTCTCCGGTTTCCTCCCCGGTCCAAAAACATGCACGGTAGGCTGATTGGCACCTTGGAAAAAAAATTGTTCCCAGTGTATGAATATGTGTGTGTGTTGTGTGTGTGTGTGTGTGTGTGTGTGCCCTGCGATGGGTTGGCATTCCATCCAGGATGTATCCTGCCTTAATGCCCATAGACGCCTGAGATAGACACAGACTCCCCGAATGAATGAATGAATGATATATATATATATATATATATATATATATATATATATATATATATATATATAGATATATATACTATATATATATATATATATACACATATACACACACACACACACACACACACAGTCCCTGACAAAAGTCTTGTCGCTTATCTATTTTGTAGAAACACCTGCTATTAACCTTGCTATTATTGACTTTTAATTAATCAATTGGTGTTAGAAATAGCTCGTATGAACAGCTAAAACCCTCCCAAATGATGTTTAATGCACTGAAATAAATTAGTTTCACTGAAAAAAGATTTATCATTTAATCAAAACAGAAAGGTCAAATTTTGGCAAGACAAAAGTTTTGTCGCCTATACAGAAATTGAACAAATTTACTGCAAATACAAAAATATGTCAGCAAATTAAGTAGTGGTGCTGTGAGATCCAAATTTAATATCTTGTATGACTTCCATGAGCTTGAAGGACTGCATCCATGCGGTTTGGCAAGGATTCATACAACTTATTGATGAAGTCATCAGGAATAGCAAAGAAAGCAGTCTTGCAAGCCTCCCAGAGTTCATCAATATTTTTTTGGTTTAGTCTTCCATGCTTCCTCTTTCATCCTACCCCACATATGCTCAATGATGTTCAAGTCTGGTGACTGGGCTGGCCAATCCTGGAGCATCTTGATCTTCTTCGCCCTGAGGAACTTTGATGTGGAGATGGAAGTATGCGATGGAGCACCATCCTGCTGCAGAATTTGGCCTCTTTTATGGTTGGGAATATAAGAGGTAGCTAAGATTTCTTGGTATTTTAGACTATTGATGTTGCCTTCCACCCTGCAGATCTCTCGTACACCCCCATACTGGATGTAACCCCAGACCATGATTTTTCCGCCACCAAACTTCACTGTTTTCTGGGTGAATCTCGGATCCATGCAGGCTCCAGTAGGTCTCCTGCAATATTTGCGGCGACTGTGGTGTAATTCAGAAGAATGTTTCTGTTTCTGTTTCTTCTAAAACAGAAGATCTAAACATAAGATATTCATCTGAAAAATCCACCTTCTGCCACTTTTCCAGCTGTCCATCCTCCTTTTAGCAGGCTGTGGGCCTTGGCAAATGCCACACGGTTTTTCAATCGTCTTTTGTTTAGTGCTGGCTTCTGGGCACTGATTCGACCATGGAGGCCATTTCGAGATAGAATCCGACAAACTGTTCTGGTTGACACGGGGACTTCAGGTGACCAGGTCTCGTGGAGCTCTGCTGCAGTGGAAAATGGGCTGGCCTTGGATTTTCGAGCCAACAAACGGTCCTCTCGAGCAGTTGTCTTGCGGGGTCTGCCTGACCTGGGCTTGTCAAAAACGTCTCCAGTCTCTTCAAATCTTCTTTTTTTTATCCTCTGTACTTGACGCTGAGACACATTGAAGGTGTCTGCCACATCAGCAGTGGATCTGGTCTTCAGCCTCTTGATAATCAACACTTTAGTCTCAGGGTGAATCTTAGGCATGTTTGCAGAGGTCTAGTTGCAGTTGAGGTGAAGGTCTAGTGTACTGGGGTTCTTTTTATACACACCTGAGACCTAATTGATCCATTATTAGTCACAGGTGAAGCTCATATGACAAGGCGACAACACTTATGTCTTTGCAAAAATGGACTCAATGGGCTTTACCAAGCTGTGAATATTAGAATACTTTTTGACAGTTTCGTTTTGCACTGAAACATTATTACAAAAGCTGTTGGGATTAAAATGAGCCATTTCTTGTAAAAAAAATCTTGATTAGAAATATATTTCAGCGGCACTTCAGGTCAATTTGTACACAAGCGACAAGACTTTTTGACCGTTTGTGTATATATATATATATATATATATATATATATATATATATATATATATATATATATGTGTATGTATATATAAAACAGTGTATTTAGGGCCAGAGAAACGTATAGAATAGCCTTAATTTATCACATGTACATTACAGCACAGTGAAATTGTTTCTTTACATATCATAGCTTGTTTGGTAGCTGGGGTCAGAGCACAGGGTCAGCTATAATACAGCACCCCTGGAGCACAGAGGGTTAAGGGTCTTGCTCAAGGACCCCAAGGGCAACAGCTTCGCGATATCGGGGCTCAAATCCCAACCTTCCAATCAGTATCCCAGCGCAATAAACCACTGAGCTACACCCCTTCCCCTGGTGAGAATACGGACTTTATGGCTGGCTGGACATGGTTTCAATGCTGAAACAAGGGATGAACAAATTGGAAAGATATTTTCTTTTGTAGGTCAAACAGAACAGAAGTTTTTGGTAACACTGACTTTCTTTGCACTTGTGTATGTTGTGAGGTGATATATCATTTATAAATGATTGAATGTATTCATGGCACCACTGGTTATTTTTGTAGTACTAGTAGATTTACTTTTGTCTGCAAGCTGTATTCTGTATATAACTACATTTGTGAAAAATAAAAGCTTCAATCCAAAAGAAAAGCTCACATGGAGCCGAAAAGGACAAAAATGACAACTAAATATAAACTGGTGAATGGTCAATTTTCCAGTAATACAGCTCCGCCATTGGAGCATCAATCACAGACGAAGGTATTTTTTTCTCCTTTTACAGGGTGCTGTGTCACTTGTCCTAATAGAACAAGATTTACCAGCAAGTCTCTATAAATGTACATATCCTATATCTTTTACAACTAGATTTTAATCAATGCTCATTTGTTTCGAATGTTAACATTTACAACCACAGTCATAAACGTAGACACTCTGGAGTTTCTAAAATAAACTAAGATATGAATCACACACCCAGCTGGGATCATGTGTTCTGTTCAAAACAGGGAATTACAGATTTATTAAAACGGGTGCTGTTCACGTTACAGATTTGAAGCTAACGTCTCATTATCACCTAAAATTTAACACGTCACTTTCATGCTGGCTCTGTTTACCAATGCGAATTAAACAGCATGAAATCCATTGTTCCCATAACTCCAGAACCAGCAGGTTAATGGAACCAGGCCAAGAGCAGAGATTCTAAAAACATCAACTTTATCTGTGCTTTCATTTGTTTAGCCGCCAAGATATCACTTCAGTTATACATCCACACACGCTGGTTTATCAGCTCATTTTTTCTACCAGACAAAGATAGGACATATCTATATCTATCTATCTATCTATCTATCTATCTATCTATATATATATATATATATATATATATATAAATAAAGGGGCAAGGTGGCATAGTGGTTAGCATGTTTGCCTCACAACCGCCAGGGTCTTAGAGTTTGCATGCTCCCCCACGTGCCTCAGGGGTTTTTTTCTCCGGGTTCTCCGCGGTTTCCTCCCGGTCCAAAAAACATGCAAAATTGTCCCTAGTGTGTGAATGTGAGTGTGTGTGTGTGTCCTGCAATGGGTTGGCATTAAATCCAGGGTGTATCCTGCCTTAATGCCCATAGACATCTGAGATAGGAACAGGCTCCCCGTGACGCGAGGGAAGATCGGGTATAGTGGTAGAAGATGAATGAATGAATGTGTGTGTGTATCTATCTAGCTATATATATATATATATATATATATATATATATATATATATATATATATATATATATATATATATAGATATATATATATATATACCGTAAATTCTGGACTATAAAGTGCACACCTGCATATAAGCCGCATCCGCTCTATTTGGAAAAAAAAAAAAAAAAAAAAAAAATCATAAATAAGCCGCACCTGCATACAAGCCGCATCCGCTTTTGAATTGTAAATGTACATGTATGTACCTAAATAGATCCTTTCCTAACCTGTATTTTAACACGGTGTAACGGTGGACGCTGCACAGAGACGCGGAGATCCGGAATTCATACAAAACAGGATTTATTAGAATAAAGAACTCAGGAGACGCCGCTCATACGGAGCGGCCAGACAGGCTAGGGAGCCTTGCGCTCTGCGCGCCGTGGTACCGGGAGTACCGGAGAGCAGGAGTCCGGGAATCGGGAACAGACAAAGGTTAGGCATAAACATATATCGAGCGTCCGTGTCCGCGACACTAGGTATGTGCTACGAGCCCGGACGGGGATTGTAGGAGTGAACCGGTCTTATATCGGGAGAGGGAAAATCAAGAACAACTTTGGCTGATTTGTGCGTGTGTGTGTGTGTGTGTGTGTGTGTGCGTGCGTGCGCATGCGGCATACGGTTGATTGCATTGGCTTGGAAAATTGTCCCTAGTGTGAATGAATGTGTGTGTGCGTGTGTGTGTGTGTGTGGGGAAAAGAGCATGGGAGGAGGAGAGAGAGAGAGAGAGAGCACCGAGTAGCAACTTTGCTGATTAAAACGGGACAGAACCAAGAGAAAATAAGCGCTATTTACAGTATTTATCTTCATTTCTCCTGTGTGTGAAATCACGTCACCTTGTAAAGGATACCTGTCCTCCTTCTTATATCTAAAGATAGTTTGTCCATATATATATATACCCATATATATATATATATATAGCTTATTCTTCTTCTATTTTGCATATATAGTCTTATATATATATATACACACATACACACAGAGGGGCACGGTGGCTTAGTGGTTAGCACGTTCGCCTCACACCGCCAGGATCCAGGTTCGATTCCCGTCTCGGCCATGTGTGTGTGGAGTTTGTGTTTGCATGTTCTCCCCGTGCCTCAGGGGGTTTTTCTCCGGGTTCTCCGGTTTCCTCCCGGTCCAAAAAAAAAACATGCACGGTAGGTTGATTGGCACCTTGGAAAATTGTCCCTAGTGTATGAATGTGTGTGTGAATGTGAGTGTGTGTGCCCTGTGATGGGTTGGCATTCCGTCCAGGGTGTATCCTGCCTTAATGCCCATAGACGCCTGAGATAGGCACAGACTCCCCGTGACCGCTAGAGAAGATCGGATATAGCGGGTAGAAGATGAATGAATGAATGAATGAATATTACACACACACACACACACACACACACACACACACACGAAACTACAAGTACAGAAAATAGAAAATATGAAGCAAGCATAGAAAGTAAAGAAAAGGCGGTAAAAGACGAGAAGAAAGTACACAAGCTAAAGAACTTTCAAAAGGTTGAGAAAGTTAAGAAGAAATAAAAAAAAGTATATGGAGATGATTTGGATGAAGACATGCTGGAGAAGGTGAAGATAACAGAAAAGATGAAAAACACTGAGAAAAAAAACAAAGCATGGACGCCGGGGCACAAGATAAACTGGGAAAATTGTAGAATTGTAGAGAAAAAATCTGGAAAGATAGAAAAATATAAAGTGGAACATGTAGAGAAGGTGAAGAAAGCTGGAGCGAATGGAAAACGTAGCATAGAAAAGGGAGGTGCTAGATAAGTGGTATGATCGGAAGGTCAAGGGTTCAAGCTTTTGATATCGCTAAGCTGGTGTTCTTGGAGCCTTTCAGCAAAGCCCATAACCCTCTGTGCTCCATGGGGGCTGTAACATGGCTGACAATGGGACAATATGAAGAAATCATTTCCCTGTGGGATTAAGGGAGTATTCTAAACTTGAGAATAAAAATAAATAAAATGAGTTGTACGGGGCACGGTGGCTTAGTGGTTAGCACGTTCGCCTCACACCTCCAGGGTTCCGGGTTCGATTCCCGTCTCTGCCATGTGTGTGTGTGTGTGTGTGGAGTTTGCATGTGCTTCAGGGGGTTTTTCTCTGGTTTCCTCCGGTCCAAAAAAACATGCACGGTAGGTTGATTGGCGCCTTGGAAATTTGTCCCTAGTGTGTGAATGTGTGCCCTGTGATGGGTGTGTCCTGCCTTGATACCCCAAGACACCTGAGATAGGCCCCGAGAGAGAAGTTATATTAAGCGGTAGAAAATGAATGAATTAATGAAAATTAGTTAGTAAAGATGAGAAGAAAGGTGAAGGACAGGTGAAAGAGGCTGAGACGCATTCGTATACTTTGCGAATTGTAAATTACGTTCGGTTGTGGAGGGCTGTACCTGTTTCCTTGTGCGGAAATTCACATTCATTATTGGCGACGTCCTCGTCGTCCTCCTCCGTGTGACTGAAGGAGTTTAAGGAATCGGACCTTGACCTTTGAGGGGATTCGTTCCCAACGTCTGTCGGCTGCAGGAAAACAGTGTGGACGTCCTGAATGTGAGCTTTGAGCTCGTCGCAGGACTCGGCACGGAAATCGCAACCGTCGCATTGTAGCACCTCCATCACTGGAACAGTCCCTGGAAAATCAGGGAAACCTGCGAAGGAGAAAAGAAAAGAAAGAAAGAAATGAGTAAACAAACAAAAAAAAATAATTCAAGCCGATGTGGTGCAAGAGGCAGTCTCTCATCCCACAGCGACCCGTCTCATCACCCCGATACGGCAAATCGTAACTATCTTAAATCCCCGGTGCATCTTAATTTCAACCTCATCATGATCGATATGATGGAAACGCCGCTGAAAGCCCTCCTCCCGCTCCACGAGTCTCATACACCGACACAAAAGACGCCTTGTGTTCCAGAAACACTTGCTGAGAAGGGATTATGGCTGGATTCGCTCTCTTTCTTCATGACCTTGGGATAAAGCCGCAGCTGGAGAACACTGGCGTGTCTCCGTATTTACATCACGCATCTTTGTCACACTGCATCAGGTCCTTCTGGAGCAATGAGGACCTGCTCTGAGCCCTGAGGTAGCCACGCAAAAACGCAAAGCATTGTGGGATCAAGTGACAATAAAAGTGGCATTAATTATCCTGGAACCCGCGGAAACTTCATCACGCTCTCAAAGAGTCATCAGATTTTTTACTTAAATATTGACAAGTAACTAAAAAAAAAAACAAAACAAAACATTTACTGTTGTAAAGCCATAAATCCAAAGAAAACCTCATATAACACACTTTATAAAGGATATATTACAGTATGTAAGTCATAAAACACTGTGTTGTGATACGCGATGAAATTTCCATCCCGAAGTTGATTATTTTCCAATGACAGCACATCCCTGAGTGTTTTAAACCTCCCACTGTAGACATTTCTGAAATGTCATATGAATGAAACAATCTGTCCTACTTCTCGCTCTCCAGTTATAAAACCAAAAACTAGCAAGCTTCCCCCCGTTCTGGAGATGTTCCTGTGCTGGAATACAAAGCTGACAGCTTTACTCATTACTGCTACAAAGCTCTGGAAATGGAGACCTCGTCCATAAACATGTTCACTCTGAAAAGCCATTTCAATGAATACACACGTTTTGCTGGAGCCCCTTCCAGTGAATGAGATAAAGAAATTGTAATGTATCAGAAGGAAGGAATTGAATGATGCCATTTGATATCTGATTAGAACAGGAGAAGGGTGGGGGAGGGTGTAGTTCAGTGGTTTAAGGCTCTGGGTTACTGATCCGAAGATCGGGGTTCGAGCCCTGGTATTGCCAAACTGCAGCTATTGGGTTGTTGAGCAAGACCCTTAACCCTCTGTGCTCCAGGGGCGCCGTATCATGGCTCTGACCCCAACTTCCAAACAAACTTGGGACATGCGAGGAAGGAATTTCACTGTGCTGTAATGTATATGTGATAAATAAAGCCTATTCTATAAAACTCAACTCAGGATCGAACCCAGGACCCTGGATCTTTGAGGTGGAATACCCCAATTAAGCACGATGAATATATTGTGTGCAGGGTCAACACAGTTTGTGTCTTATCTGATCAGACAAACATAATTATATCCTAGTTGTCTTACCTCGTACCAGTTTATTTTGTTAGTCAATGTATTGGATAAATATATTTTGGGGTGTCTAATCATTTCCAAAGCTTTGTGGTCGACTCATCTGTCACTGGATGGAATCAGAGACTTCACCGCTTTTTCACGTATGTGAGCAAGTCTTTTAATTTATACCGTGCATTGTGTACATCTTCAGAATGAACTAAACAGTGTGTAATACCCCCTGCTGACGATCTGCTACAAGAGTTTAGAGCAAACTTTGCCTCAGAACCTGGAGCTTCAGGTCCTTGATGAAATGACTCTTGTCCATGAGGTTCAAGAGTCATTTCCAAAGCTGCCCCAGTAAACATATGGGAGGTGGTGTAGCCCAGTGGTTAAGTTGTTGGACTCTGGACCGGAAGATCATGGGTTCAAACCCCACCACCACCAAGCTGCCACTAGTGGGCCCTTGAGCAAGGCCCTTAACCCTCAATTGCTCATTTGTAAGTCGCTCTGGATAAGGGCGTCTGCCAAATGCTGTAAATGTAAATGTAAAACATATTCACATTTCAGCCAAAAAAAATTAGGGCGGAAACGATTCCTCAACCAACACCAATAATTCAACTATAAAACATTCATCAAAGGCAAATTTATGTGCCTCGATGATTCATTAAACACGAACTAAACACTGAAACTTGGAGTGCAAAAGAAAAAGTGGGGGATCACTTTAAACTAAAAACTATAAAATAAACACTGTACAATGTGTTTACAATGCGACAGGGAGGTGGTAGCCCAGTGGTTAAGGTGTTGGATTCTGGGCCGGAACACCTTAACATCTAATGTAAATGTTTACGTTATTAAAGTAATTCGCAACTTGACCTTTAATTATTTTTATTAATCAGCAAACCAAGAAACGGGTTTTGAATCACGGATCAGTCGTTTCTTCAGATCAGCAAAAATGTTGAGACAAATTATTTTCCTTTTCATTTTTCTAACGAAGAAACGTTACAGAAATGCTCCCACACATAAGTTATGAATAATGCGCCACATGTGTTTATTTAATAAAGATTAATTAATAAAGCAATATCGGCAGGAAAATAAAAGCTCTTTCATTCTGCGATCATTAAAAATGAAGTCCCTCCGCAGTGGCGTGTAGAGCAGGTAGTGCAGCACGCTTTTTAAACTTTCGATAAATACACAGATTTAGTTTGTGTCAAATTTCCAGTAGCTTTTCTGGAGGCGGGAAAACCACGTCAATATACTTTGAAAGATTTAATAAGTAAATACATGATGAGGTTAATTAAACAAGTAGTTTCCCAAAACTTACTCTACATGGACACTGCGGAGGAACTTTTTGAACGTGCTGTATTTGTATTTTGATGTAATATGGCAATACGAGTTTAGTTTTTATGCTTAAAATAGAGATTTTTCTAAACAGAAAAACAAATGACTTTTTTTATGAAACTTTATAATCTCTCATACGATTAATAGATGCAATTTTTTCTTAAATAGAATACTCGATTAAATCAATAGCAACGGCCCTAAAAAAATATTTTATTAAATAAACTGGTCAGAATGAAATATGCCGGTAAATAATTTGTGTACAATTTAAACTGGCCATCATAAGGATCAACACTACCATTAAAGCCTCCAGCCATATGTACATTCATCAACTCAAACACACACAACATTCTTCAAGCAGGTACTTTCGATGTGTCTCACATTAAACCTTGAGATAATTCTCAAAATCAAAATATCACTCACATTAATACACATTAGGTCAACAATCCAGTGTAAAGTGTTTGCATGCAGGGTTTTAACATGCTCTCAATTTGCATCGAAAGGTTTTTTTGTCTATATAAAGTGGCATGGCATGGCACACTGCGAATAATAATGCAATCCATGAGGAAATTCTCTGGCAACTATTTTGTTGATTAGTTGTTGCAGCCCTCATTTAGACCTGTGAGTTGCAGCTGCGCTACTGCCAGAGCTGCTGTTACACAAAATTAATTCACACTTACCAATCAGAATAGAAAATCCGACAACACTTTGGTGTAACTAATAATAAATCTGTACTTATTAATTTGATTAAATTGGTCACTGTATAGAACCCAAAAAAAAGAAAGCATTTGTTATGTGATTGTTTAAGGCATAGCTTATTCTACACCCTGCAATAATAGAGATGGAGGGTAATCATTTAATTCTACACTACAATATAGTACCAAAGTACACGAGCATTCAGTTTCAGTGTTTTTACAAATGAACCCGAACTCCTGCATTAAAAGCTGCTGTCAAATCTAGCAAGAGCTAAAGCGCTGTACACCCGGCAAGTCTTAATATAAAAGTATTCTCGTGTTTTGTGTAATGCGCAACCTTGCTGTGATTCGGAGGAAGGATACAAATCCGCAAGGCCTTGAAAAGTGTAGAAACAAAACATGATCCATTCTTATTCCACAACCTCACACACTCCAGACCTCGAAGGCAAAAACTGACTTGACGGCCGATAAACAGAACGAGGCATTTCTAGTAGTCAAGGACACTAAGTAAAGGACTCGATGCTCAAGTGGTCCAAGGCTGAGTGAGGAGTGAAGGTCAGAGGAAATGTAGAGCTGTGAACAATTCAGTGTTCAGAAACATTATTATTAAAGTTTATTTAAAAAAAACAACAACAATAAAATCAACCAACTGAAGAATCACTCACTATACACTGCTCAAGTCTCAAAGGCCACGCCTTCTTCTTAACGACTGACAGACACAGAGGTGATGCCTTTTGCGGTGTACGTATTAAGGCACTCTCTTCGCCATAGAAGCCAGGCCACCACCTGCATGGAGGATTGACAGACGCAGAGACACGCCACACCTCCAACAACCGATACAGACCTGTAACCATGCCACCTTCACTGACAGATACAAAACCACACCCCTTTCATACAAACATCCCGTAATGCAAAAAACACGTCTTTCACTTGTACAGATGAAGACAAACCGAGATCGTGCCCTCTGTACGTGAGACTGAAAGAGCCCGAGCCCCTCTCTTTTTCCTTTACAGTGCATCATGAGGAAGTATTACACTTTTAATTTTATCATTTTTCCAAATGGCATTTCCACGGTGGCTTAGTGGTTAGCGCCTTCGCCTCACACCTCCAAGGTCCGGGTTCAATTCCCGCCTCGTCCCGTTTTCGAGTTCTCCGGTTTCCTCCCAGTCCAAAAACATGCACGATAGGCTGATTGGCCACCTTGGAAAATTGTCCCTAGTGTATGAATGTATGTGTGAATGTGTGTGTGTGTGTGTGTGTATGTGTGTCCTGTGATTGGTTAAGCATTCCATCCAGGGTGTATCCATGCCTTAATGCCCATAGACGCCTGAGATAAGCCCAGACTCCCCGTGACCCGAGGGAAGATCGGATATAGTGGTAGAAGATGAATGAATGAATGAAGAAATGGCATAAAGCATAAAGCATAAGGCATAATCTCTGAAACGGCAATCTCTGGTTTAATCAGAAACGGCATAGCAGTATTGTTTTTTTTCTGGGTAAAATATATGGACAAAATTCTGTGGAAATCACACCCATATGCGCAGACCATTCCAGATACACTTCTGCTTGTGATAAAGGCATTAGTGAGATCAGGCACTAATGTTGGGTGAGGAGGCCTGGGGTGCGTCCCAGTTAATCCCCAAGGTGTTCACTCTTCACTAACGTTAGAGCCAAGGCCATGTGTGCAGGGAGTTCTTCCACTCCGAAATTGCGTAATGCGCTTTGCTTTTGTGGACAGCAGAATGGACATCCCGGATCAGGAAGCTGTGATGTTACGGAACACATCATATACGAATGTGGTGCCTCATATGAATGCAATGGTTAAATGTCCATAAACTTTTGACCACGCAGCGTAGGTGTTTCTCATATCTTTTAACAACAGCGCTAACGGCTACGTCGAAAATTCTAAGCTATTCCTTTTTTGTGTGTGTCTTATGTCTCCAACATCTGTCTTCAGAGACATCTGTCTTCAAAATGCCGTCAAGGAAGGTGTTTGTTTATTTCTTTTAGCGTGCGCGTGACAACAAAGCACTTGAAGGTGAAGATGTGCCGTGCTATGCTAACTGCTAATGGCTAATAAGGGAACATTTTCCAGGTCCTTGTTTCTGTGACAAGTGAAGATCAGTGCAAGTCCTTTGAGATTCAAGGACAGCAGCCATTTTAAGTTTCAGCTGTGTGTGTGTGTGTGTGTGTGTGTGTGTGTGTGTGTGTGTGTGTGTGTGTGTGCGTGCGTGCGTGCGCTAATAAAGTCTCTGGTGAAATCTCAGTCCATTGGTTATAGCCTACTATCAGTGAAATCTATTCATCTACAATACATGTATAACCGACAGATGCTAATGCAAATGCTAATGATGTGGTGTGTATAAGGAATGATGTTCCTCTGGCAAAGTGCTGACGACAAAAAAAAAAAAAAAAAACCTGTCCTACAAACGCACAGCTCAGCAGAAACTCTTCACTTCTGCCAGCCTGACTTGGCCATTTTATATGTCAGAACGAAACCTCAGCCCATCTCAGGATTAAACACAGAGCGCAAACACAGTCTCCGAGCAGGTTCTCAAGGACAATCGCTTCTAAATAAATAAATAAATAAATAAATAAAAATCTTCTGCAGGCTGGAGGAGAAAAAAGTGCCAGCTCGGCTCCACGAAAGGGTCTAAAAATGCAAAGCATGCCTGAAACGTCCCCCCCCCCCTCACCCCTCTTCTCTCCAGAGCTCAAAAACATCTGCAGCACTGGGGAGAGGAGCAACGAGACAGAGAGAGAGATAGAAACCTGTAATGATACACTCGTATGGCTGGGAAAAGAAATCTAAAATGCTTCCATCATTAACATGACACCAAATCACTAGAAGGTTCCTGAACAGTTCTTTAGATGCTCAATGATTCCAGTCTGCTTAGGGATTCTATTTATAATCTCTTCTGTAAGAGGAAACGAAAATAAAGGAAAAACATGTATTTAAAAGCGGAGGTACGGTGGTTTATTGGTTAGCACGTTCGCCTCACACCGCCAGGGTCCGGGTTCGATTCCCGTCTCGGCCATGTGTGTGTGGAGTTTGCATGTTCTCCCCGTGCCTCAGGGGGTTTTTTTTTCTCCGGGTTCTTCCGGTTTCCCCCCGGTCCAAAAACATGCACGATAGGTTGATTGGCACCTTGGAAAATTGTCCCTAGTGTATGAATGTGTGTGTGTGAATGTGTGTGTGCCCTGCGATGGGTTGGCATTCCATCCAGGGTGTATCCTGCCTTAATGCCCATAGACGCCTGAGATAGGCACAGACTCCCCGTGACCCGAGGGAAGATCGGATAAAGCGGTAGAAGATGAATGAATGAATGAATGTATTTAAAAGCCTCAATTCAGGTGATAGAGACACAGAACTGCAGGAGCCATCTCCCAGCATGTTCTCATCGTCTCCAGAAGGAAACAGTTCACCAGTCACTGGTCGGCACAAAGATATATATAATCTATATTTTCTATTTTATATATCTACATTTTCTGTTCTTTTTTTCATATATAGACATACTTTAAAATTATACATACATGACAGTCAAACAGTAGAAAAGGCTTTAAAAATAAAACGCATTTCCTGCCATGTGGTAAGCATCAACCTGTGTGGTAGGTCCTAAAGGTTTGGAATTTTGCCGCGTGGTAACTACCAACCGGTTTATCCGCACCGTTTCGTTCTTCTAGCCATCGCTCTCTCAATCACGTCGGGTCACAGTTGATACACTTCGTTCTGTATCATGTTAGCTGTTCGACAAAAAAAATTATAAAAAAATACCTAACAAGTGGTTCGATTTCTACATCACATGCTTGTTTACATGGCAGTTATAGACATGTGCATGTGAAATTATGATTCGGGAAAAAAAATGATGTAACACGAGGGCGCGAGGCGATGGATCAGCACATTTTAAAGGAAAAAAAAGGGGCGGGGGGAACGAGGGACAGGGGGTTAAGCTGATTAAGTGGCAGAGGTTTTTAGTCCACTCGGTTGCGCACTACTCGCGGATTTTACATTATGTTGGACGGAGGTTCGCGTTCACACTGAGCTAAGCTTTAACATGCATCTAATCAGCTCTGTAGGACGTCTTCAGAAAAGAATCACCTTATGAATGGTACGTACGAAAAGCATCGCCACGAATGAAAACAATGTATTGGGAAAGACCTGTGCTGAGAGAAACCAAAGATCTTTCACAGAAAAAAAAAAAAAACCACAAACAACAACAAAAAAAACTTTTCATTCTGGACTGGTTTGCAGTGGGTTTTTTTTTTTTCAGTTAAGCCCGAATTCATTGGAACGTTTCTGACTCGTCCAGTTCAGCTTGTTCTAGACTATCATCCTTCACATACTTCTTTATCAAGTTCTTACACAACTCAGAGGTGCGTCAACATTGATTATTATCTCCGAGCAGAACAAAGGTTTACTCAGCGCGCTGATTATTCAGCAAGCTGTAATGAAATGGTTTTGAGCCATTCTGGTCAAAAACCATCAGCAAAACATGGGCGTCGGAACGTCCTAGTCTAAGTCTTCTTTATGAACTTTGTCGTCATAGAGACTCTGTGCACGTCTGAGGTGAAAAAAATGTCCACTACATTAATGCCAAGACCCAAAGGCCTAAATTCTCTAAACTTCTAGTCATTCTTTGTTGGCAGGTCATGACCCGGGTCTAGTACTTCTTAATAATCCAGTCTTCATTCTTTAAATCTGACCTTTGGTTCTTCTAGGAAAGTCCGAGGTGGTGGAGCCGAGAAACTTTCCAGTCGTTACATTGATGAGTAACTAGAGACCTGTTCTTCTTACTTGTGATCCTGATAAAGCAGCATTCCAACAGACCAACATTAGGGCGACAAGATTTGGTAAAGCATTATCAGCAGATAATTACACGCCGCAACCCCCTTCTTTACTTTGGGGGGGGGTAAGAGACCTGGTTGCTGTGTTTGCGTTGTTTTTCCACTGGGATATTCCTTTAATCTTGAAACGAGTATTCTTTAACTCAGGATTATTTATTTCTCTGGATGTTTAATGCTGCATTAATGAAATTCTATAGGAAAATATCGACTCTTTCCATATTTACACATTTATTCTGAAAGACTTCACTGAACTTTTACACGTGAACTCGGATCCGTGTGTACTGGACAGCAGTAAAAACCACATTCATTTTGCATGGCGCATGCAAACATGGGCCTTTGATCACCAGATGCAAGAATCCTGGTCCAAATTCCATATGTGCGCATCTCCGCTCGCCTATATTCTCTTAGATCGTAACATGCATCTCATACGGATTAATATGAAATGATTAAATGATCATACTCTAGGCTGAGGCTTAACATCTGGGATTAATAGTCATGGACTGGGACGGATCTTTGGCTAGGACACCTAAACAAATGGGCTAAGCAAAACGCTAACCAGAGCCCTCGATACTTGGATCGACCAAGGCAGATCGACAGGACACCTATATAAACTACTCATGAATATGAACGCATTTCTATTTAGTCAAACATAACTGTGTTAAAGGCGCTCAATAAGGATGGAAGAGGAAAAGAAGTGTTAATTTATAGTGTCTCGGTCACAACCAATGGCCTGATCGTCTACAAATCATTCAAGATCTTCTAATATATGTAAGCCAGTGTTCTGGCCCTCCTGCTGTATCTGCTGTAATCTTCTGCTTCCCCTAGCAAATCCCTTTCAGAGCAGATGGCAGCAGACCTGAACTGGGTCAACCATTAACCAGTTATAACATCTGAATGAAGCACCAAGACACGCAAGCATGCAAGCGCACAGGGGGGAAAAAAACACATTAAGAAATCTACTTCTGTTGATAACACATATTTCTTTTGCGAAAACGGATTTGGGGTAATTTGACAGAAGTGTGTGTGTACTGCGATTATGTCCTCTTGCCAAGTTTCCTGAAAGAATCATCTCAGTGAGGGGGGGGGGGGGACACACTTCCTGTTTAAATTTCCCAACTTTGTGACCACAGGCACCTGGAGTGTGCTTCCTTTTCACTGGTGTGAAGTAGGTTCATTAAGCCCATTAGGCCACTGAGATGTTTATTTAACCTTTATGGAAGTTACCCACACCGAGGTGACATGATGCTTGACTTAACATAACCACCCTTTTCATTTGAATGCACAGCATATGCTCTATTGCACTTATGCTACGGCACGTTTATTAAAAGGCGTTAATTGAACGGATTAAACTAGGATTTCATTCATTCATCTTCTACCGCTTTATCCGATCTTCCCTCGGGTCACGGGGAGTCTGTGCCTATCTCAGGCGTGTATGGGCATTAAGGCAGGATACAGGATAGAATGCCAACCCATAGCATCGCACACACACACACACACACACACATACACATATTCATACACTAGGGACAATTTTCCAAGGTGCCAATCAACCTACTGTGCATGTTTTTTGGACCGGGGGAGGAAACCGGAGAACCCGGAGAAAAAAAACCCCCTGAGGCACGGGGAGAACATGCAAACTCCACACACACATGGCCTGAGACGGGAATCGAAACCCGGACCATTGGTGGTGTGAGGCGAATGTGCTAACCCCTAAGCCAGCGTGCCCCCACTAGGATTTCATGTTGTTCAACATTTTTGCCAACGATACAGTACAATCACTTTCCCTCTCACACTAAAAAAAAATGTAGCTTGCAGTTTTATCAAGAATCAAAGGGGGGAAAAAAACCCTCTGGCGTGAAGAGTTTCCCATGCTGGAATTCTGTGCAGAGCATACTTGTGACTCCACACCACACAAAAAAAAAAAAAATAAAAAAAAAATAAAAAAAAAAAAAAAAAATAAAAAATAAAAAAATATATATATATATATATATATATATATATATATATATATATAATAAGTTTTCTATTTGGCAAGTACTGAATCATACTAAGCTGTGCTGTTAAACAAATCACCTCGTGACCAATCAGATTGGAGAATTATACTGCGCTGTGGTTCAAAATATAATCACGCAATTAACTTCACAGGACCATTAAATCATCCGTTAATCTGTTCATCAACTGATCTTTTCACATTAAAAAAGAAAAAAAAAAGATCTCTGCGGCGTGAGAAAGAAACCTGAAATCTCCACCAGGAAACGTGCTGGAGCTAGTGATGTAGTCATCAGTGGTAAAAGATGAACGCTGATCTGATCCAGTAGACGCACGTGAGCCTTCAGATTTGTCCAAAAGTAAAGCGCTTTAGAAGACAGCTGTCCTTATTCCTTCCTGGTGAATGTGATTTGTTTCATCTGCTCCGAACGATTCCCCCCCCCCCCCCCCTCTCTCTCCTCCTCCTCCTCCTCCCCCCAGCAGCCCTTTTCTCCTGACAGGAACACTGCTTCAACAGATCTGTATAACAGGAGTGGAGGTGACCCTCAGCCTGTTCCGCTTCAGAGCGAGTCCATTTCAGCACCGCTAACATTCATCTGTCCACCATTTTGTGCTCCTCAAGGCTATGAAGAGGGCCTTGTTCCTTTTTTTTTTTTTTTTTTTGTTCCTCCATGCTCCCTCCCTGAAGCTCGCTATCCTATTACACACATGGCATGGAGTAACCTCCAGCAAATATCTTCGGATCAGCCTGTTTTTTTTTTTCTTCCTCCCTTTACATTGGTGCTCGTGAAAGCAGAAACGATGGTTGATCTGTTTTAAACAGACAGCGATGGTGAAGGAGCCGAGCTCGAGGGGGGGGGGGCTCTGTAATGTTCTGCCCAAGAACATGAGAGGAACTTAAAAGACACCTTTCCCTCCCAGAGATCACAGGCGTACGATCCGAACGGAAGATTCCTGGCTAACTTGGGTTTAATCATTGACTTGTATGTTGTACAAACAGGAGGAGTTTGTTCGTTAGAAAAGATCTGGATGGCGATTAAGGTCTGATTTCGCCGTTTTTTTTAACCCAATATTATTTGTAGCTACTGCGCGATCTTCACATGCGACAACGCTACGCTGGCTACAAAAGTACATCGCTTGTTAGCTACATTATCTCCTGCGCAAAATGTTTACCAATAACAAAGAAAAAAAAATGAAGCTTTATAGAAGATGGCAATAAATACATTCCAACATGCACGGTTGTGTTCCAATACGTTCCTCTCCTGTATAGCGTCAGTGAAAGACAAAAACGCCATGAACACGCTTGTGATGAGACCGTTTTCTGCTCACAACAAAAAAACAAACACACACACACAAACACACACACCATATACAACCACGCCAAATAGTTTCCCATAAGAGTAAGCCTTGAGTTGACCTAGTTAATTAGTGAGCTAAGTCTTCAGCAAAGCCACAGAGATGCTCCCTTACAGTGACAGCAGTTCATTCCCTCTGGCTGCGTCTCAAACCACCAAACATTGTTAGTAAATATGCGGGGTCTAATTACACCACTATATGCAAACCCTAGTGCGCTATAATCACCAAAAACAAAACACAAATTACTCAATCTAGCCTTTTTCCCCTTTATGGTTTGGATTAAGGGATCTATAAGAGAGATAAGTCAATGGTAAACTATGAGTAAGGTGAGAAGAGAAGAAAGCTCTGAGGATCGTGATGGTGTTAAACAGCAGGTGGCAGGTTGTTTCACTACACCACTGAGACCCTCCTCAAGAAAGGTAGGTGTGTGTGCGCGTGTGTGCATGCGTGAGCGTGTGTGTGTGTGTGTGTGAGTGTCTGTTTCAGTCATAAAATAACCAGTAACTCAGGAACAAAGGTTCACGTTTCTCATGTCCGCATGCTGAGCAGTTTTTACTTTAACCTACCGAACAACACGCTGCCGTTACATGATTAAAACGTATTATGACTTGCTTAAGTAGTGGACAATCTGTATATCGCACCACGTTTTAATCCTCGATCTAAATCCAAAACACGCTATATTCCTATTCAAGAAACTTCATAAAAATGTCATTTAAATCCACACAATACTCAAAAAAAACGTACTATACATTCCATATAAACACTTATTATTATACATGCAAAGGTCAGCCGTAACACTAACACCACCTGGCTAACATCGTATAGTTCCCCCTGACTCGTCACGGCCTGGGCTGTGCAAGATCTCTGAAGGTGTGCTGTGGAATCTGGCACCAAGATGTTAGCAGCAGATCCTTTAAGTCCGGTGAGCTGGGGCCTCCATGGAGAACTTGTTTGTCCAGCGCATCCCACAGATGCTCGCTCGGAGCGAGATCTGAGGAATTTGGAGGTCGGGTCAACACCCTGAACCGTCCGTCATGTTCCTTAAACCGTTTCTGAACCATTGTTGAAGTGTGGGAGAAAGTATTATTCTGCTGAACGAGGCTTTTTAGGAACACTGTAACTATGAAGAGGTTTACCTGGTTGGCAACAATGTCCACTACATTAATGCCAAGACCCAAAGTTTCCCAGCAGAACATTGCCCAGAGCATCATGCTGGGTTACGTTCTTCCCACAGTGCACTCGGATGTCCACATGATATAAAAGGAAACATGAGTCATCAGACCAGGCAACCTTCTTCCAATGACGATCACACAGGCATTGTAGGTGCATTCGGTGGTGGACGGGATTGGCATGACTACAGTGACGAGCCTGAGGCAATGCCCTCTAACCTGGGGCAAACTTTGATGCATAGTGTGCTTTAAACCCTTTCTGTCATAACCGCCATTAACGGATTCAGCAATTTCATTCATTCATCTTCTACCTCTACCGCTTTATCCGATCTTCCCTCGGGTCACGGGGAGTCTGTGCCTATCTCATCGCAGTGCACACACACACACACACACACACACACACACACACACACACACACACACACACACACACACACACATTCATACACTAGGGACAATTTTCCAAGGTGCCAATCAACCTACCGTGCATGTTTTTAGACCGGGAGGAAACCAGAGAACCCGGAGAAAAAACCCTGAGACACGGGGAGAACATGCAAACTCCACACACACATGGCCAAGATGGGAATCGAACCCAGACCCTGGCGGTGTGAGTCGAACGTGCTAACCACTAAACAAATAGAACTGAATTCTGATTGCTACAGAATCTCTCTGTTTAATGGCACCAGATGCTCTAGCCTTCACGTCCCACAAGTATCAGCCCTGGGCACAACTCTTGTTTTTACCGGTTGCTCCTCAATGGACCAGTTTTTGCAGGTTCGAACCACTAAGAAAACCTCAAAATCCTTTTAGAGATGCCATCACAATTTGGCCCTTTTCAGAGTTTTTCAGATTTTAACCCCCTTTCTCCACTCATCGCCTGTGGGAACTGGCAGTTCACTTGCTGCCTAATATATCCCACCCTTTGACAGATGCCATGTAAAGAGATAATCAATGTTATTCACTTCACTTTACGTGTCAGCGGTGTACATGTTATGACTGAAATGCGACCAAAAAAAAAGGAATGATTAAAATTAAATGTGTAGGGATTTAAAAAAATGTTTTTGGTAATAGTTTAAAGCTTCTTGGGATTATGATCTGGGAAATGAGAAGCCTTAAACTGGAAACTAAATGATGCTGTGTTTCAAACTGACTACCGGGCATGACATCTATATTATTGCTTTATCGTAAAGATTGTGGGGGGCACGGTGGTTTAGTGGTTAGCACGTTCGCCTCACACCACCAGGAGCCGAGTTCGATTCCCGTCTCGGCCATGTGTGTGTGGAGTTTGCATGTTCTCCCCGTGCCTCAGGGGGTTTTTCTCCAGGTTCTCCGGTTTCCTCCCTGGTCCAAAAACATGCACGGTAGGTTGTTTGGCACCTTGGAAAATTGTCCCTAGTGTGTGAATGTGTGTGTGTGTCCTGCGATGGGTTGGCATTCCATCCAGGGTGTATCCTGCCTTAATGCCCATAGACACGTGAGATAGGCACAGGCTCCCCGTGACCCGAGGGAAGATCGGATATAGCGGTAGAAGATGAATGAATGAATGTAAAGATTGCATGATAATTGCTTGTTATATTGGTGTTCAGGTACTTAAGAAATATTGTGTCTAATTTCTAGTTTTACTGGTTATCAAAGGTATAAACAACTTTTACTACTCGATATATACTTTTTAATCCATTATATTTAAAATGACATTGACCGTTACGAATTACGTTTTTTTTTTCACGGCAGCTTAGTCTGCCTTGTCCGATTTATTCTGAAGAGGGAACATCGTCTACACTAATTTATTTCTTCGTTGATTACCAACGTTTTTACTTGTCACTTTGTGACAAGATTTTCATTTGTGAATATATTGCTTTATAACTTTGTCCTTTTTTTGACCAACTTTGCTCTTTGTATTTTTGGTTTTTGGTATTTTACTTGGTGTTTTGGTGCATCTTTTATCTTTTTTTTCCCCCCTTCTTTACCCGTTCGTCCGTATTGCGCCTTTTGCATGCCATTAAGATATTTACTCAAGTCATATTGGAAATGGTGACTTGCAATGGTACACTTCACACCTCTGTACATTGCTTAACATCTGATTCACGCTGAACTTCTAGACTCGAAATGAATGTGGCTTTGAAGTAAATCAGTCCCCTCCAGCGTTTTTACTCAAAAATCATGGGCGTTTATGTTGATCTTTGTCCGAATCTAATTTTCAACTTGTTTACACAGCGAGTGACAGTGTAATTTGACGTGTTGTCTTTCCAGCTACTGTTTTTCACCTTTTTTTTCCCCCCAGTTGTGTTAGCTTAGCCTCAGTGACCGTGTGTAGTTTCAATAACAAAGGTGCAAAAATTGGACCTTGAGGCTCTCCTCAGAAGTCATGTGAGAACTGAAACTCGGAGCTGTGTGTGAACTGGAAATGAGGTGATGGGAGTAGGAAAAAAACAAAGCTAAAAAAAACAGCAGTATTTATTTGTTCGACTGATGTAGCTCAAGGTTAATCAATGTAAATTTATAATGACTGCTTATTTTTAAATCTTAAACCACATGTGTTTTTGACACACTGTGACACGGCAGGAGAAAATTCCAGAATAAAATATGGGGATAGCGAGATCTTTTACAAACTTTGGCTAACAAGCCGAAATAATCTTCCATTGCTAGGACACGCCCACCTGTCGTGTCCACCGTCTTGCATATGGAGACATGATCCGTATGGAGGGAGTGTATTTTGTCATATAAAGCTTATAAAGCGCTAATGGCCAAATCTCACTCTTTACACCCATGTTTTTGCCATGACTTTCATGACCAATTATTAGGAATGAAAGGTGCCTACGTGAGCAACGCTTTGACTTGTTTTCTTTTTTTTCCCTCAGCAGCTAACTGTTCCCTTTTCAGCTGAAAGCCGCCGAATGAATTCATTAATGCTCAGGCGACGAGCGAATTTGTTCAATGTTTAATCGCTTTGGAGATCAGCAGGTCTTTTGGCGCGGTAGAGGAAGTGAGAGAGGTGAAGGTTCCTCTCCTACAGAACACTGCTGTTCTCTCTGAAAGGACGGCTTGTTTTCTTACCACTTCTCCATTCAACGACACCAAAAAGTCCAAAGAATTTCACACACAGCATCATGTTTTATCTAAGAAACCCTGTTTTTTTTTCGGGTTATTTGACTTTTATCCCCCTCTCTCTTTGTTTTAATTTTCCTTGTTAAAACAGCTCAGTTATCCCTTTTTAAATTGCATATTTAGATTCACGGGGGCACGGTGGCGTAGTGGTTAGCACGTTCGCCTCACACCGCCAGGATCCGGGTTCGATTCCCGTCTCGGTCATGTGTGTGTGGAGTTTGCATGTTCTCCCCGTGGTTTTTCTCCGGGTTCTCCGGTTTCCCCCCGGTCCAAAAACATGCACGGTAGGTTGATTGGCACCTTGGAAAATTGTCCCTAGTGTATGAATGTGTGTGTGAGTGTGTGTGTGTGCCATGCGATGGGTTGGCATTCCATCCAGGGTGTATCCTGCCTTAATGCCCATAGACGCCTGAGATAGGCACAGACTCCCCGTGACCCGAGGGAAGATCGGATAAAGCGGTAGAAGATGAATGAATGAATGAATTTAGATTCACACCAAAGCTACAAGGCTGACATGAACAGGTTATGGACACCTACAGCAGCTGTTTTAGTGACTGATGTGACTGATATGAATGCATGTGACCATCAAATGACCTCCAATAAAACAGGTCATTTCCTTATCAATGCCAACGTTACACTACTCACAAAACGATAGTGTTTGCATATCAATCCTGAAGTCAAACTGTCAACGATCGTAACATTACTATGCTCCTGCATGCCATAGGAGACATTTAATGCCTTCATTTGAGAGAACTGAATTTGAAAGATTTAGGTGGATATATAACAATCCAACGGAAACTAATGCATAATGCCAAATAATGTCAAATGTGGGTCTAAAAAAAAAAAAACAAGCTAAATCAAATCAATATTTGTTGTTACTAACTTTTGAAGAACTAGAGGTATTGGACGTGATGAGCACGACCCCCACAGAGCCCTGATCTCTAACATCATGGAGTGTGTGTGGGATTACATGAAGAGACAGAAGGATGTGAGAACGCCTACATCCACAGAAGATCTGTGCTTACTTCTCCAATATGGAACAACCTACCAGCCGATTATATATATATATATATATATATATATATATATCTATATATATATATATATATATATATATATATATATATATATATATATAAAATCTCCTATTGAAGTTGTAGGAAAAACAAATAATAACTTGAGTTCTAGTTATATGATAAGCAAAGGCCTCTAGATTACACTCATATTACCAAAATAAGATCTTATCATATTGATTTGCAATTATTTAATTAGGACAGATTGCTAAGAAAAAGTCTAGTCACATCTTTAAAGGATTCAACCAATCACAGATTAGAGTGTCCCCTGTGATAAATATTACAATGAACACATTCCCAGGTGTGCGGAAGAACCCCAGCACACCCAACCTTCATTTGAAATAGATCCTGACCTCTGACAGCATGCCAAAAGTTTGTACTCAACTGCATCCCAATCGTCGTGAATACTGCAGAAGACCTACTGGAACCCACATGGACCCAAGATTCACACAGAAAGCAGTCAAGTTCGGATGGTGTAAAAATCATAGTTTGGGGTTACATTCGGTATTGAGGGCACGCGAGAGATCTGCAGAATGGATGGCAACATCATCAGCCTGTGAGGTATCACGACATTCTTGCTGCCCATTAACATTCCAAAGCACAGGAGAGAGCAAATACTTCTCCTTCTCATACTTCAGCCTTATCATCAAAGTTCCTGAAAGCAAAGAAGGTGAAGGTGCTCCAGGATTGGCCAGCCCAGTCACCAGACATGAACATTATTGAGAATGTCTGGGGTAAAATGAAGGAAGAGGCATTCAAGATGAAACCAAAGAATCTTGGTGAACTCTGGAAGTCCTGCAAGAATGCTTTCTTTTCCATCAAGTTATTGGAGTCATTGCCGAGACGTATGGATGCAGTCCTCCAAGCTCACGGGAGTCGTACACAATATTCATTCTTTTACCACTAAACCATGACGTTATGTTCTGTACTGTACATTATTTCTGTTAAGTCACAAGACTTTTGTCTAAGCAAATATCTAGAGCTTTCCTAATTAAATAATAATAATTGATTCCAAATGATCAATTTTTAATAATCATGCCTGGTGGGTAACGAGCTAAAAGCAATCAACCCGGATTTTTGTAGGTAAATTGACCCACATGTACAGGTGCGTCTCAATAAATGACAATCTCATGGAAACCTTAGTGAAAATGGATTTCACTAATTTAACTCAAACTGTGAAACTTGTATATTAAATTCATTCATTGCACACAGACTGAAGTAGTTTTAATCTTTGGTTCTTTTAATTGTGATGATTTGGGTTCAGAGTTAACGCAATACACTAATTCACTATCTCAAAAAATAAGATAGAATTCATTCATTCATTCATCTTCTATTGCTAAATCCGATCTTCCCTCGGGTCACGGGGAGTCTGTGCCTATCTCAGGCGTCTATGGGCATTAAAGCAGGATACACCCTGGATGGAATGCCAAACCATCACAGGGTACACACACACACACACATTCATACACTAGGGACAATTTTCCAAGGTGCCAATCAACCTACCGTGGATGTTTTTGGACCGGGAGGAAACCGGAGAACCCGGAGAAAAACCCCCTGAGGCACGGGGAGAACATGCACAAACTCCACACACATATGGCCTGAGACGGGAATCGAACCCGGACCCTGGCGGTGTGAGGCGGATGTGCTAACCACTAAGCCACCGTGCCCCGAAGATAGAATCATAAGACCAAAAAAAAAAAAAACCAAAACATTTTGGAATTTTGAATGTTGACTTGCTGCTATCTGGAAAGTTAATCTGGTTGTTTATTTACCATATGTGTACTCAATACGTGGTAGGGGCTGCTTTAATTACTGCCGGAGTTCGGCGTGGCACGGAGGTGATCAGTCTGTGGCGTTGCTGAGGTATTATGAAAGCGGCGGGTTTCTGACACTAGCTTTCAGCTCATCTACATTTTTTGGGTCTATTGTTTCTCATTTTCCTGGTGAGTTTTCTGGCCAGTCAAGTACACCAACACCATGGTGATTTAACTAACTTCTGGTGCTTCTGGCAGTGTAGGCAGGTGTCAAATCCTGCTGGAAAATGAAATCAACATCTTTAAAAAGCGGGTCTGCAGAAGGACTCAGGAATGCTCAAAAATGTGTCGTGATGAAAGGTATAGTGACTTTTTGGATTTCAAAAAAACACCAGGGGACCAACACCAGCAGATGACATCACACACCGATTCATCACAGGCTGTGGAAACTTAATGCTGGACCATCAAGCAACTTGAACTGTGAGCTTCTGTATCCTTTCTCCAGACTCTAGCACCTTGGTTTTAGAAATGAAATACAAAACCTCCTCTCATCGGAAAAGAGGACTTTGGACCACTGGGATACAGTGCAGTTGTTCTTCTCCTCAGCCCAGGTAAGACGCCTCTGACGTTCAATGTTCACAATTCAATAATTGTTTACACAACACAATTAAACGAACCAAAGCCTTCTTCAGACTTTGTCCACTGAATTCATTTAATACACAAGTTTCACAATGTACACTTCCAGCGTTTAGCAGACGTCCTTATCCAGAGTAACTTACAACTGAAGCAATTGGCGGTTAAGGGCCTTGCTCAAGGGCCCAATTTTTGCAGTTTGAACCTATGATCGTCCGGTTCATAGGCCATTGCCTGAACCCCTGAGCCTCAGTTTGTTTTACTGAAACAAACTTTTGCATGATATTCTAATATATTGAGATGCACCTGTATATATGATCATATATTTAAAAAAGTCATTTGTCCTAATTATTGGTGTAGTCTTTGATTTTTTTTTTTATCCAGGGACTTTTTTTATAAGGACTTGTGTTTTGCACGATGTGATCAAATCTCTCCTCTCCTTCACATTTTATGAAGCTGGAGAAGCTAATGCTCTCACACGACCACTGGCAAGCTTGAATTCACCCCTATTTTTAAACCCCCTTGATGGTGGATACCAATTTTTACACAGTTTTGAGTTTCCTTTCCTTCACTACAAACTCAACATCCTGCGCTGTGGTGGTTTTTTTTTTTGATGCTCTTGACCTTGCGCTGAGGTCTAATCATCTGGAAAGTTCTCCCACGTGCTCGCCCCTGCTTTCGCTCGTTCTCTCTTTGCCTTCCACCGCTTTCATCTCGGCAGAACGGCCACAGAACGGCGGCGTTCTTTAGTGCGCCGTAGGTACATTGTAACAAACGTCTGTTCCAAAAGACATTATCAGATTATTTTATACAGAGCTTTGACTTTTTATCCATTTATATTTCATTAATACCATCGGACATTCCGGATCGTTTCTTCTTAACACATTATGAGCATCCCATTAGCAAACGAGTTAAAAGGCAAAAACCACGCATGAACTATGGAAGAAAGTTGCGTGGAGAGATGAGTCTAAATTTGAGATCTTATCTAAGATGGAGGACAGGATGTAGGAGAAGATGTCAGCAGACTGCCCCACATCTGCAGTTAAACCTGGAGGTGGGAGCGTAACACTTTGGGCTTGTTTTAGTGCAGAGAAGAAGGGACTCTTCTTCTGAGGGAAAGGAACACGGGACCAACATGGCTACCATTCCATACTTCAACACCGTGCAATTCCACCTGGACTGCGGCTAATTGGATGCGACTTCGCCAAACAAGACGACCTTGACCCAAAGCATTCTTCCACGCTTTGTATTGTGTATCCAGGCATTATTTAGAGAGCCTAAGGTCACCTGGAGGGTTATCTATCATGGAATGGCCTATCCAGTCACTGGACCTAAATCCCTTTGAACTGCTCTGGGATGAACTGGGATGCACAAGGTCAGCAAAGAACACTTTGCACAAGCTTTCCAAGCAAAGGATGAGGAAACTAAGTGTCCACAGGCCAAGAGTGGTATAAAGCCATGTTATTTCAGTGAAAACGTTTGAAATGTATATATTTGTTTGGTTAAAGTAGATATTCATACCCTTAATATACAGAGCTAAAATTTTATTTCGCTTTATCACAACGTTGCTTCTACAATATTATCTATTCTACAGGGTAAAACGTTGACTAGCTTTTCGAGTTCGGTTATTCAGGAGAAGTTAGGTTAGTCAAATCGAATATGGATACCCCGGATGAGTTCAGAGCTCTACAGCAGGTACCTTCAAGATCGTCCCCTCCAAACCCATATCTTCACAGAGCTGAATTTGCACATCATGATGGAAAACAATTGCATCTCCTATTTCTATTGAAGGGGGGAAAAACGTCATGCTTCTGCTAAAAATGATCTCCTATACAATTGCGTCCCTCCAGTTATGTGCTGATTGCTGGGAGAGGAACCACATATGGCGAGAACATTTAGTGGCTATGATACTTCTCCATATCCATAGCCAAAAAGATGTAGACAGCTGACAAAAAAACCTTGACACGTGCCTTATGAATGTCTCGTTCCAAATGTGTTCTGCCTTTACTGTTATAATAGTTCCTCCACTGTTCTGGGAAGGCTTTCCACTAGATTTTGGCGTGTGGCTGTGGGGATTTGTGCTCATTCAGCCACAAGTGCATTAATGAGATCAGGCACTGATTTCAGATGAGGAGGCCTGGGGTTCTGTTCCAGTTCACTTCAAAGGTGTTGAGTGTGGTTAAGGTCAGGGCTCTGTGCAGGCCACACATGTTCTGTAATTGCATAGCGGATCATCTGATGTTTTACTGGTTTATATTTTACATATTTAGAGTTAATTTTACATACGTACAGTTACTGGAAAAAAAGTGTGTTTGGACAGTAAACAGAACACTATAAATAGCAAATACTAGACGGTACACATATTTGACTTTTCTTCTTATACACACACTTTGCACCGTTGCATTTTGGACCCTAATAGATTAC